>CM076446.1:31903341-32183341 GCA_038419695.1 Scomberomorus guttatus | reverse complement strand
TCTCAATTTAAAGTTTTCAAAGTTTTCATGTAAGCTGTATTTGCCAACAAATTCAGTGCGCTGCAAAGTAATTAAAAACAAGATGTTTATCTTAGAGGTATGTTGAAGAACTCTATAATATAATAACTCTGTTATTTCTCATACTCTCTTTTTCTATTTTCCTCTCCTTCGCTTCTCTCATTCTGTTATACCCATCTCTCTTTTTACCTTTGCTCTGTCCATTTCCCCTCCTCTTTTTTTATTTTTTAATTAAGCCCCATCTCCCCTTTTGTTCTTGATATATGTTCCATCCCTGTTGATATTTTTATAAAGTCTGGAAAATTCCAACAAATATATGTGTAACACACACTTGGGTTGCATTTAAAGGGAGCAAATATATTTTAAATGTGTTGTAAAGATCCTATTTGCAACTACAAACTAAGGTATTGTACATTAGCTTTAAATATGCTTGTCAGTTTTTAAAAAGATAAAACTTTATTAACTGTTCTGTATCTCGTCCTTATCATAAGCCTGATATATTCAAGTATATCTGTTTTTGTAGTGTTCATTTGTGCCCAAAATAAGGAAAAAGTAAGATCAGTTTAAGCAAAGTGAAGGAATGAAGAGTGCTTTGGACATGCATATCTTTATATAGTTGACCTTCAACTATTCTATATATCTCTTTTTCACCCACAGCCACTGATAGGCTCAAATATCTGTCATTTCCTTTTTCACTTTCTTCACTTTCTTCTGTCTACATTTCCCTCATTCTCTTCCTTCCTTTTTCCTCTTTCCTCCTCTGGACAACAGCTCAACTGCAATTCTATTTTCCATCTTTTATGCTAGTGTTTCACTGTTCCACTACAGGCTGTAATGTGTTTCAAATATCAGAGCGATTTTTCATCCATAGTGAAGAGAATTCTGCCGGCCTCGCTCTGCGGCAATAAAATTTAGTTGAACTTGACCTTGTGCTTCAGAGAAAGACAGAAAGAGGAAAAGAAAGAGAGAGACACAGCTTACCAGACACAGCTTTTAAAGCACTTTCCGCTAAGCTTTCTGACTTCGAGCAGCATGAGAGTGTATCTAGCTGTTAACCTTTAATGTTAGAGGCTTTGCTGAACATGTTGCATTTTAACACTAGAACCACCCTGTGGCAGATTTTCAATTGAACATTTCTATGTTTTAATATAATATTTATGTCCCCGGGTATTTGACTTTTCCTAAACTAATGTTGTGAAGAACCCCTTATTGTTAAAAATAGTGAAGATGAATCCAGATTAAAAACACGGACATTTATACTTATAACCGCCACTAGGTAAAATGTACATATACAATATGTCTACTGAAGTGTATTTGAGGGACACGTAGTGTTCAAATCAAGATGATTTATCCTCCTCACAAACATTCATTATGTGTAAAACCTATTTTTAGTTAATTTATAATTCATTTATTTTTGTTTTGTAATGTTACCGTTTATTGTTTATAGGCTATTTAGCCTAATTTGCCTGTTGCCTTAAGGCAACACAGCGGGGGCGTGACGAATAAACAACACAAAAATGTGAAATACTCGCCTGACAATAGTTCGCATCAAAACTATTCACACTGGCAGCGATACGAATTTGCGACAGAAACACAGAAATTGAATTTGCGAAAGAATTTGGTGTGTAAAGGCCTTTAATCTGTTTTCATGAAAACAGTTGGTAACCTTAAGTTTCTTGCTGATGTTCTCTTATTCACACATTGTTGAAATGCTTAAATTAATAACTGATTAGGTGAAATTGTGCGCTTGACTTTGTCATGTGGATTTTGTTGCAACATTAAATCACCTGTAAGTGTGGTGGTTGTTTATTATTATTATTATTATTATTATTATTATTATTATTATTATGGCTCATTATTGTCCATTTGGGGTATTTAGGCTACTTTGGTAATTTAAATAATGTGGGTTATCTAATTATCTGATAAATGTCATTTTATAATATATCACACCACCCAAATATGCGTATATATCTTCCAATACCCATTTTAGGTATATACCTGTTAGGTATATAGCGACCCCTGGCAGTTCTAGTGTTAAGACACTGTGTACATTTACAGAGACATGGCTTGTACAATAGATAGTTTCCTAGTGAGGTGAGGTGTTAGATGTACAGTACCAGTCAAAAGTTTGGACAGTGTGTCTCCAAACTTTTGTACATTTGTTGAAATTGCAAAGTCTAGTTGTAATGTTTTAATGTATTCAGCTGGTAGAGCTGAGAGGTGCACGGTAGTTGAAATGAAATACATTTATTAGGAAGCAAAAAAGTCCGTAGATGTGTTGCATTGTCTACCTTTACACAGTAGTAATACAGTGATATGTATTTTCTTTTTTTGTATGTGACAGAAAAAAAATAATGATTAGTTAAACTAAATATATTTGATTGTTTTAGTTTTTAAGTATGTAGGTCACAAGGGTTATATTGTGATATTGCCATGTGTAGTGTGTAGCATAAATTAATATTTCAATTTCAGTTTCAATTATTGTTTGACTATTCAGATCTAATTACTACAGTGTTCCATTAACAATACGTGTGTGTGTGTGTGTGTGTATGTGGGTGTGTGGGTGTGTGTGGGCTGATGCATAAGGTAATGAATAAGAACAGGGTATGTGGACAATCTCTTCCTCTGTAAGTACAGACATTCAGTTGCTACTGTAATGAAGTCATTTCTTTAGTATGATTGGATTTAACAGTGATTGCCATTTGGGAGTTTCAAGGAGTAGTTGCTGAAGGTTTATATATATATAGACAAACTTTAAACCTTCAGCAACTACTCCTTGAAACTCCCAAGTGTGTATAACTGTAATGCAGTTATACACAGTGTTCCCTGAACCTGAACACCTTAATACATAAAGAACAGCAACCCAAGTGAAACTTTTTCCTTCAACTCGTTAAACCTGAGTTCACCTTTCCATTGAAGTTTTAGATTTTTTTTTCTTGTAAATTTAGACCAAAAACTAAAACCTTATCTTAAACTAAAATGTTTTATATGGCAAACCCTAAACACAGCCATCATATCCAATATGTTTTAGTGCAGTAAGGACAGACCTGAACTTTATTTATAACATGAATTTCTCATTCTGTGAACACAGTTCTGATCAGTAGTTTAACCACCTCAAATCAGTATGCAAGGTAAATTAAACTGCAGGTATCCATAGCAACACTACATAACACTCAGTTACCAGATAACTGTCTGTGGTGAACAGGAACTAATCATAAGTTAAACTGTTTGCTAACACACATTGAAAATGGATGAGAGCTTCTCTTTTTGCCTTTTACAAGTGCCCATGTTATCCCATCCCCTCAACTTCATCTATTATTTTTGTATATCAGAACATCTCACGATGTATTTTGGCACAATAAATGGAATATGATTTTTATTTAAAGGTGCAGTGTGTAAAATTTAGTGGCATCTAGTGAAACAGACTTGGCAGAAATGGAATATAATATTCATAAGTATGTTTTAATTAGTGTATAATCACCTGAAAATAAGAATTGTTCTATTTTCGTTACCTTAGAATGAGCGTTGGGAGCGGGTCCTCTTCCATGGAGCCCGCCATGTTGCACCGCCATGTTTCTACAGTAGCCCAGAGAGGACAAACCAAACACTGGCTCTAATGAGGGCTTTTCATGGGGGGGGGTATCTATATGCTACTAAACCCTACACACTGGTCCTTTAACATTAGGAATTTCATTGTGGTTAAAACCCCAAAATGGCGTTTGGCCCCAAAATGATACCTTTTACATTTGTGTTAATCATGCAGAGGTAGACCACAACTGAAGGCTTCATACTGTAGTTTCATACAAACAATATGCCTGTAATACTAGAGGATATATGTTAACTGATATAAAAATACAGGTCGACACACTGGCACACTGGTTGTATAGAAGGAGTTAAGAGTTAACAATGACACTGATACTCTGAATCGAACTCATCCATAAGTGAGTCTTAATAAAGTCACAGGGTGGGAAGAGGGAACTTCAGATAGCATACTGCCAAGCATGAAGGACTGCATTAACATACACACTCACTGACAGCGTAAACGGCCTTCACACACACACACACACACACACACACATATATACGCAGAAACTCGCGACACACACTTCTCTCTCTCAATCAACGCCTCTCTTACACTGTCAAACACACACTAGCCACACACTCAACGTGCTCCGTATGTCTCTATGTCACACACACACACACACACACACACATACATGCACACCCTTGTGACTGTGGGGTCAATAAATCTCCCCATTAGCATTGAGATGTCTTCATCATAGTCAGTGTTGTGGAGCTGCCGCTATGACTCCATTTCATGCCTGGCTTAATGCATATTTGACCTTGATGAGCTTAACACACACACACACACACACACACACACACACACACCCATGTGTATATGAACATACACATTTGCATTTAAACACACACCTGCAGCCTTGGAGTTTTTCAGAGTCTCAGTGACAAAGGAAGTGCTTGTGTGTGCCACATTTCTTTATGTGTATGCAACTGTCTTTGATGGTTGTATGTGCGATCACGGTGGCCTATGGTTTGTGATTGTTCTGTGTGTTTCTTGTATGTTTGCATGATTCTGTGTGTTCTCGTTCCGTAATATAATGTTTTTTTTCTGTGTGTAAAAGTATGTAGTAAGGGTGTGGAGGTAGTGAGACAGTCAGTGGGCCGCTGCAAAAGAGAAAACAATGAAAAGAGGGATGAGAGGACAAAAAGGGAAGAAAAAAGTGAATAGAAAAGGCCAGAAAGGCAAGATGAGGCACAATGTCTCTGCTGGTATTCATAGAATATGTTTGAAAATGTCAGTGAGTTTGAAAAATGCTTTTGGGAAGTTAGGAAACAACAAGCAAGTACTCTGTAAACGTGGCTGTAGCTCACTTTACAGAAACAACATTAACCTAACAAGGAACGAGTGTCATGGAAACAATATAACTTATTTATGGAAAGCCAGTGATTTGTAGTAAATATGATGCCATCCAGATTTTTTTTTTTTAATCAGCATATCAAGGAAACATTCTTAATGGACATATTGCCTCTTCTCCCCTTTTCTCACATTCCCTCCTTCTTTTACTGCTCCTCTCTTTTCTTCTCTGCGTTTCCCAACTGTTCCATCTCTCGTCTTTCCTCCTCTCCTCTTTTATCCACTCATTTCCTCCTCGAATGGTCTTTCACATTCATTTATCACTTCCTCTTCTCACACAATAGACTTGTCAGCTGTTTTGAATCACTCATTGTTTGAAGCTTTGATCTACTTGCTTATTTCTTTTCCTTTTTCTCGACCACACACACGCGCACACACACACACACACACACACACACACACACACACACACACCAGTTGGAGCTTCAGAGTGACCCATGTGGCTGACTCATTCTTCATTTGTTTAGGGAAGCCAGTGTTTAGATTGGCTTATGGAGCCACTTTGGGCCACTAATGAATCCGCAGCCGTCATTAACATGCAAATAGCTCCATTAAGAAAACATAGAGTCACGCAGTTTTATATTACAGCCCCTTTACTTCTGAGATGCACACATACACACACACACTCTCACTTCAGTGAGTCTGCTAGGTTGGCTGCTGTCAGAAGCCATATTGCCACAGCTCGGAGCAAAATGTCATTTTATTTATTCAAACCAAAATGAGAAGATTAAAACATGAACTATTTGATATCTATCTAATAATATAAAACTAAAAGTTAATCTCTCTGGTCATGCTTTTTTCTCTTCTCACTTTCTCACTTCTTTCTTTTAGTTTTTGTCTTGGTTGTCCCCTATTCCTTCTTTCTCTTGTGTTTATATCCATCTGTTTTTGAAAGCATTTTGAATTCATCCAAAAGAAAAAGTTCAGTTTTACTTGGCTGGGGTACAAAACTGGCCTATCAATAGAGAGAACATACGTAATGGAAACAAATATATTTATAAGTAATACCATGAGGACCTTCCTCTTCACTTCTTCTTCTTCTTCCTTCCACACAGAGTGGATATATGTATTGCTGTCACCTATTTTTACAAGCTTCCTCCACTAAAACCCCCTCAAACCTTTTTCATGCAGCTCTTGACATGTGACATCCCTTCATCCCTGAACCCTCCATCTATCCCTCCATCTGTCCTGACTAATAAAGCCCATACACTCATCCAATCAATCTGTCTGCTCCTTAATTTCTGGAGAGATATTCCAATTAAGTGTCCTAACGTCATGCCCACCAATCAGGGCTCGGGGTGTTAAGTGACTCATTTAACTCATCAGTTGTCACAGGCGACCAGTCCTCTCTAACTAAGAGCATGTCCGCACAGTGTGCAGTGTATGAGCAATACATACATGTACTGAGTGTGTGTGTGGGGGGGTTTTTTGTCATAGAGGGGAGGTCTGTTGTCATGGTAACATCTCTCTCTCCCTCTCTCTCTCTCTCTCTCTTCCTCTGTTTTTCTCTCTTCATTAACAGACAGTAGCCAGCCATCGCTCGCCCAGCCCTCTCTGACCCTGCAGAGTTTTCCCTATGGAGGCTGTGAGTCTGTGGAGCTCTCATACCAGAGTGGTATGTGCACAGAACTTAACTACAGTTAGTTAGTCACATTATTATTTGGTGAGTTAGTCCACACGGACCTTTTAGAGTGACCCACAGGTGAAGAGTAGTGACAGACTTACAGTAGTTAGTAGGTGTTTTTGCCAGATTCATTAGTTAGCAAGTTATTTTGTTTAACAGTACAGAATCAATAAGCTACTTTGATGATTAAATGATCAGACATACTAAGCAAGTTAGTTATCTAGAATATCATTAAATTAACTAGCTTATTAGCTTGTGACATAGAAGTAAAAAGACTGAAGTAGTCATGTAGACAGTATGTTTTTGTCAGTTTATTGTTTCGAAAGAGATTCTTTTTTGCTTTAGTTAGTTGTTTTTTTGGTTGATTAGAAGGATATTTAGCTTAACAGTGATTAGAACTGCAATTGGATATAATGATTTTAAAGATCCTTCCATCCATCCTTCCACCTACTCTCCCTCCCACATAATTACTGTATCTATCCATCTGTTCATACTCATCTCTCTCTCTGTATAAATGTTTCCATTCTTCAGGTCAGTTCCAGGCAGGCCAGTTTCAGCCAGCTATCCGAGTTGCCGACCTCCTCCAACACATCACCCAGATGAAATGTGGACAGGGCTATGGCTTCAAGGAGGAATATGAGGTGAAAACATACACACACACACACACACACACACACACACACAAACACAAACACAAACATACATAGAGGCCTATAATGAGAATAACAGTAAAATGGACATCAATCTTTAGACTGACAACATTACAAGCAGCTATTAGGAAGAAGGTCAAAGGTCTGCAGCTACAGCATCCAGATAATAGGTATAATAAAATGTTCCTGTAACCCCAGAATGTATAAATGAAACTGCTGGTAAAACAGTGTGTCAGAGAGAGAAGGTTTTTTTATTTTATACTAAAAACATGGCACTGTGCCTGGGGTGTATCCTTGCCTCTTGTTAAGTGCAACATGGGATATGCTCCAGCTGCCCCCGTGACCCTGAAAAGAATTTATCAGATCTGTTGCAAAATCTTAAAGAATCAAAGGCAGTTTTGACTGGAAATGTATCGTCATTGCACCAAGAAGATCCTGACTCTATAATATCGTTGGTCAGTAGAGTAAACAGGGGAAATCTGAAACTGTCTCAACTGCTAAATTTTTGCAAAAAATGTATCTGATGTGTCACAAATGAGTAATTTCATCAGAATATATATATATATATATATATATATATATATATATACATATATACACACACACAGCACCTGTATTTCCTCTCTTTCCCTGTCGTCGCTTGTGTGTGTGCGTGTGTGTGTGACCGTGTGTGTGTGTGTGTTTGGGAGTGAGAGAGAGATTACGGTATTGGATTTGGTTTTATGAGGAAGGACAACTCTTATCAATTATTAACTTTTTACCTCGTCAATAAAGATGATTAAAAAAAGGGCAGACTGTAAAACTTTATGTTTTCGACAGTTTCTCTTCTTCCTTTACTCCATTTATTTTGTCTACATCGTGACTTTCTTTCTCTCTCCTTGTCTGTGAACGTCCTCAGTCACGGTTAAGGCCAAGAAGGGTTGAATCGAGGGCAACTGGACTTGGTTGTAGGTATTTGAAGATGTTTCGCCTCTCATCCAAGGGGCTTCTTCTGTTCTAACTGACGCTAGTGCTCCTGGCTGTTTGGACGGCAGTTGTTAGTCATTAGAGTCGCCTGAGGCCGAGTGTAAACGACAGTCGGAGTTGTCACATGAGGCCAAATGTGAATGGTTGTTAAATCTCCTGAGAAGGGATGAAAGGACAGCATTGTAGGTGGGCGATAAGTGGTGTTGTAGACCTCCTCCTCTGTTGAGGGATGGTTTCTCTCTACATAGATAGCCTCCTTCACTCCTCTTTCAAACCATCTGTCCTCCCTATCCAACAGCGACGTGCATATTTTGGATAGGGAGGACAGATGGTTTAAAAGAGGAGTGAAGGAGGTTATCTACGTCAAAGTAGAGAAACCATCTCTAAACAGGGGAGGAGGTCTGCGACACCACTTATCCCCCACCTATAATGCTGTCCTTTCATCCCTTCCCAGGAGATTTAACAACCATTCACATTTGGCCTCGTGACAACTCCGACGACTGTTGTTTACCTTGGCTTCAGGTGACTCCAGCGACTCTTAACGACTGTTGTTACAACAGCCAGGAGCATTAACGAACCAAGTGGTATCAATTACCTTGATAACAACCCCACTGCGGTTAAATACCTGGGACTCCCCACTAGTCAGTTAGAGCTGAAGAAGCCCCTTGGATGAGGGGCGAAAGATCTTCACGTATCTCCAACCAAGTCCAGTTACCCTCAATTCAACCTTCATTGGATTTCTCTCTCCTTATTTTCCTTTTCTGTTCCTCCCATACCTCTCTCTCTGTCTTTTTCAGTCTTCCTCATTACTATCTCCCACTCCCCTCTCTTTTTATATATGGAATATTTTTCCTTTGTCTTCCTCTCTCTGCCTGGGTTGACTGTTTGTTTAGAGCACAGTTTATCATATACAGACATTTTTATAATTATAATTTGTCATGGTCACTGTACCATGGGCTCATTTTCCTTCCAAATCAATCTCTTCCATTCATTTAGCCCTCTACCTAATCCCTCTACCTAACCTTTCTTCACTTTATCTTTCTTTCATTCCCTTTGTCTCTCCTGCTGAAAATGAATCTTTGAAAAAGACACAAGGGAGAGTCTGTTTCTCTCCATCTCTTTTCTCTCTATCCTCTCTCTCCCACTCTCACAAGAATGAATATTTTCTATTACGGACTCTGCATGCATGTTGAAAATTGTCCCTCCGTGATGCCGTACGTTATATTTTCATTTGCTTCCTGTCATTTTGGTTTATACCCACTGATTCGTTTCAGGGGAGACCAAATGTGATTTATTCCCCAGAGTGTGTGTGTGTGTATGAGAAGGAGGCAGAGAGAGACACAGAGAATAGAGTTTTATTAGTAGTGCTTGTAGCTGCCACCTGTCACTAACAGCTAATGGAGAAAGACAGACTTGGTAGAAACAAACAATACATATATTTACTCTATCTCTGTCTATTAATTGTGTGTTTGTGTACAGTGGATGGTCTTTGGTGAAGTGAGTGTCCCACGTGCATGAGCATTTTGGATGCGTACGTGTGTACTACCACACCCCATATGGTGTCTCCTTGTCCCCCGTCTGTCATTGATGTGACCTCAAGTGTTGAAGCCCATTAACCCCACTAACACCGACAGCAGCCACAGTCTCAGCATGTGGCTCCCCACTGGGATTACACTTTTTTTTTACTTTTAACCAAGTATTCTGCATTGCTTGAAGACTGACCAGTTGGTCAAGTTAACTATTCTAACCTTTAATGAGATTCAGCATCCACTTAAACTGACCTTGACCAAATCTGGTTTTCTTGACTGAACTTAATTAGCTTTTATATGAACCTGAAGAAAATGTCTAGTTGTATGGAAAATTGTAATCTATTTGTATGTGAAGGATTTGTAGAACATGTATATTCACATAAACAATGTTTGTTCTTTCCAACATTTTTAAATGTCTTATATGCTGTTTTTTTTGTTTTTTCTTGTGGGGAACAAACGTGTTGTAATTCCGGTGCACATCTTCTTTCTGCGCAATTTTAACCATTTAATTGAAGAGAGGAAAACTAAAGTACCCACTCACTGGCACAACACAGGTTGTGTGTCTATGTGTGTGTTTGCTTCTCTTTCAGCCTCTCTCCACCCACCCCACTCTGTTATATATAGAACATTAATAATCCCAAAAAGCGACAGAATTCAGATGAGAGGAGTTTGATTAAGACTGTCTTGTTTTTTCAGGTTGAAAAAGGGCAGCCAACCCACACCTTATATGCAAATGCACACACACACATACACGCTTGTACACCACCACGCACACACACATAACCCTCCTACAGAATCGTCCTACTCGAGATGTCCAAAAAAAACTAATTTCACCTAGTTTTAGTAAATGAATGTGTGCACCATTAACGTGGTACAGAGAAGATTCATACATATAGCACACACACACATGCACTCACACTCTCAGGCCCATATGCCACTTTAAAATAATCAATTTTCTGCTTGACTGAGCGATAAGTTTAGGTGTCTTTTTCTGTCACAGTGCATTTGTATAGTATTGTGTGTGTGTGCGTGTATGTAGGTCATATCACTGTCTGAGAGTGAAAGCTGTTGTCTGGTCATCTTAAGCCCTTAATGGACTCAAAAAAAGACTGTCCACTCGTCCCTATAGGAAGAATCTCTCTCCGTGTGTGTGTGTGTGTGTGTGTGTGTGTGTGTGTGTGTGTGAGACCTCTTCCAGTGTGTTATAATTGTTGTTCTAAAATAGTTCAGTGTCCATATGGCAACCTTTGAGAGTTGGGGTTTGGTTGCCTAGCACAAGCTTGAGAGGAATCTTACACACATATTTTATTATGTACACATATGGGACATGCACATAAACTGTAGTGTGTAGATGCCAAATTATAGCTCACTCATACACAAACAAAAACACACATTATCTATAGACATCTGTATAGGAACATTTTTACTGTGTGTGTTTTTTTGTCACATATACAGCACACATGAACACACATGAACACACATGCACACACATGAACACACACACATGCACATTTTGTCCTTGCTATGTTTGTAAGGCTTGTCACACAGGCCAGCATCACAGCAGGGAGGATAGACAATCTGTCTTCTCTCCTTCAACAAAGGACTAACAGAAAATTTCTCTTTCAGACCAACCCAACAGAACAATGAACCGAAACTTTTCGCCTTTTCTCTGCTCCTGTATTGCTTACCTGCACTTTTTCATTTCAGACATCCAGGAATATATTTTGTTCCACCTATTGTCAAGTTGCTCATTGCTGCTGGTTGCTTTTTAATTCAGTGCAGGAATTCAAGCATATTACCTCTGCCAATAAAGTTGGAACGGGGTTATGTTTTCACCCCTGCCTGTTGGTCTGTTGGTTAGCAAAGTATCCCAGATTTGGCTGAAATCTGGTGGACGGTTACCTGGCCAAAGGATAAACTCAACCGAATGGGATGCATAGAGCTGGGATTTCTGCCATTAGACGATTCCTAGCCATAACTTCTGTGCTGTGTTCACGTGTTAGCTGCGAGATCTAACATTTTGGACATCCAAATTGGCTAATAAGCAGCCTTACTTTTAAATACTTTTTAGCAAGAGAAAATAAAGCCAGGGAAACTAAAATAAAGGAAGTGGAGAGTTAGTTATTCAGTGTCTGCAGAGGAGGAGTGGACCTTGCACTTTGCAATCTGCTCTTGGTATCACTTTCACATGAATAGACTAACATCACTGCCACTGAAAAACTGAGTTCAATATTCTGCTACATCAACATTTAATCCTTTCAGCAAATGTGTTCTGAATACTTAAATTATATTTATGTGTCACCTTCAGACAGACCTGTGTCTGAAAACTTTTGCATTTGAAGTCCCACGCTGTAAGTGTTGCTGTCCACATTTTACTAAACAATTGTTCACTAAAAAGCTGACACTTGTAGAAAGTAGACACACTGGATTGTAAGAATGACAAATAGGTAAAGTTGTAGATCATGAACTAAACTTAGAAACAGCTAGGTCTACACCTTAGATTTTTATTTGGTTATTTTAGTTTTGGAAGTTGAAACACAAGTGACCTGTTTGTAATCTTCTGAAAAACTCAGAATTGTGTTATTTTTCAGTCATAATGCCCTCAGTGCTCCAAATGGTAAAGAGTATGGTCTGTTGCAAACTGTTGATCAGTTGATTATATTAATATTAATGTTACTGTTTCAACTCCTGCCTGTCCATGTGTCAGTGTACAAGCTCTGGGCATCCGGCCATATGTGCATGCATATTTCTGTGTGTTCATACCTCAATATGAAAATATTTGTATCTGTATGTGTGTGTGTGTGTGTGTGTGTGTGTGTGTGTGTGTGTGTGTGTATGCATGTGTACATGTGAATGTTCAGGCCCTAGCGGAGGGACAGACGGCACCCTGGGAAACGGCCAAGAAGGACGAGAATCGCAACAAGAATCGCTATGGCAACATCATCGCTTGTGAGTACTGCAATGACATAGTTAGACTGCCCCTGCAGTACTTTTTGCTGACCGATTGTGGTCTTCATTTACTTTGGTTTAGCTTTAGTTGAGTTTGGTTTGATTCGGTGTGGTTTATTACAAGTCATTTATTTTAGTTCTTGTTGGTCTGGTTTGGTTTGGATTGATTACTTTGGTGTGAGCTGAACTGCTTTGCGTTTTCTTCAACTGGGCATCACTTATATACATCTTAACCAACACAAGTGTTTTCCCATTAATTGTCCAGTCTAATTGAATCTTGGATTGGTTTGGTTTGGTATGTTTCATTTTTATGGCTGGTGTTCATTGGTTAGCAATTTGGTAAAATAATATCAAGATTTCAATCTTTTGGAATCTTGATATTAAATTTATCTTGAATGTCAAAACTGTTTAAGTACCAATTCTGAAACATTGTGATTCAAGTAATAGGTTTGTAAGTATTAGCTTATTTTATTTAGACAAAGCTGTATGTTCCTTAATCTGATATATTGAAAAAATATCATGTTAGTATTGGTTCAAAACCTCAAGTTTCATCTTGCCACCATGTATTAAAAAGATCCGTCCATTGGTTTGATAAGAGATGCTGAGGCACTGGGTGTATTGGCTAAAGAGACCTTCCTTTGGATTGAGGACACAAGTCCAAACCTCTGTGTTGGCAACCATCCACCCTGCTGAAGTGTCCTTCATCAAGTCACCGACTGACTCCCTCCAGCTCTGGATGCTTTGCACTGTCGGACATAACCACTTGCTGAGAGCCAGATGCCCGTAGAACTTGGTTTTGGTGGATGAATCACTCAGAACAAACACACAAGCTATAACAAGAGATGATAACATTTGACTTGAACATTTAACATTCTCACTACCTCTGACAGTGAGTCCAATTAAATCAAAGGAAAACAATGTGTTTAATAGAAAATAGCATATTACAATATATTAACAGGCATATTTAATAAGATCCATCCTTTTTCAGACTGTAATTCTGAACTCATTTCCTAAACTTCTGTAAGTCTGATACAGGAAACTATCATGAAAAAAAAATTACTTTAAGTTTGCAGAGGGATTTTATTTCAATCCTGCCTGATGATCAAAGCCCGCAGCCTCTATTTTATTCAGAGAGACTTTTGTCAAAATGAAGCTTCATTTTGGAGCATAGGCTGCTGATGTGCAGAGTGAGCCACATAGTGTGTGTGTAGCATGAGTGTGTGTGTGTGTCTTTGGCCCTTAGAGTGTGAATTAGCATGTGAAATATGTGCTCTGTAATATGTGAAGTGTTTTTCATGATTTTGTCTGCACTAATGATGTCTGTCTGATTGTATGTTCTTTAGGTGTGTGTGTGTGGTTGTTATGTTGAAACCTCAGGCCTCTATTAGGCCGGAAGAGAAGCAGATTGTTCGGTTGAAGTTTTATTAAATGCTGCGCCGTGTGTGCACATTTGCACGTCTGTCTATGCCATTACACGACGAGTGTGATCCAGAAGATTCTGCTTGTGTGCTTTGCAGTTCATGTGTGTGTGTGTGTGTGTGTGTGTGCACAGATCCATGTGTGTGTACACATCTCATTACAAGCGTTTAGATGTCAAGGCAAAGACACTGCACTAACCTGAAGGCTTTCAAATGAAACATTGCGCTGAAATGAAATAGCCTGTCAAGGACTTGATAGCCAACAGGAATTATGATAAATTTGCTATTAGTACAAATCCTTTAATTACAAGGGCCTGGTAATGGAAACTGTCCATCTTGCTTGCTGTGATTGTACAAAGGCTCATTTTCTTGGGAAAATGTTTTAAAAGGCCCCCAGGGAAACGACTTTGTGCACTATCTTTATTAGAACAAGGGGACGTAGACAGGCAGACTGACTGCAGCTAAAACTTTAAATATGGGTAAAAGGTTTGTCTTTTCTCTTCAGTCAGGTTGAACTTTAATTCCCCTTTTCAAACAAGGGATTTGCCTTCTGTTTTGGAGCTGGAGAGCAACAATCTCAGATCAAATTGTCTCTCAATAAAACACATTCCCGACCTTTAATAACTATATTATCTTAGCGCTCCCCTAATCATCATGTCCTCATTAGTAGGGGTTTTGCTGGAGGGATGACTTCTTCTGGAGGCAGAAAAAAATATCTGGTGGGTGATATGATAATATGCAGTGTAATGTGAGACTGGATTAGCCTAAAACAGACATTCACATTGGATTAGTTTATCTGTAAACTGTACAGAATATGGATAGATATTGTGAGATACATTTTCAAATACTGTGATAAAAGATTTTATCCACATGGCGTAAACCAGCCCAAATCTTACTGTGTGTAAATTCCACTGCGAATCAATTTGATCCAGCAAACGGATGAATTCTAGATCAATCTGAAAAGAGTTGTGAGTGTAAGTTCAGTCATTGATAACTGTTAAAACATTAATCATTGACCAAAATGAAGCATGATTCTGGAGCTGAATGTCCTCAAACTGACACAGTAACTAATTTTAGTGAACAGTTTCTCGAACTGGAAAAAACTCACACTCACGACTGTTTACAGATTGATTGATTGACTGATTGATTAAAATTAGATTTAGGAAAAGGGTGGGTCATGACGATAAAATCTTTTATTAAGGTATTTGACAATGGATGTCGCAATATCTGCCAGGAAAAAAAAGAACAATGACAACCACAAAGTGGCAGTAGGGAAGGTTCATGTTAAGCCTTACTGAAGAAGAGATAAATGACATCTACGTTTACTGCTGAAAGCCTGATCCAGTCATCTGGAAAGTCATTTTTGTCTCTATCCAGTGACAGCACCTCTAACCCAAGCAAATGCTCATTGAGCCTCGGCAGATCACAATGAGGGGCGCTAAATTTGTGGCCCGGCTTTGCACGAGACTTAAACCAACACTTGAGTTCTAACCATAAAAATCCCCTCCAGAGGCAGCCGTGATAATCTTTCTATCCTTGTGAGGACATTTGACTTTTCTGTGACTGCTCTTTCATACCCCTCTTTCTTTTTCTTTCCTCGTCCTTCTCTTTTCACCACCTCTCTCCCCTCCCAGGCTTAGTTTGGAAAGGGCTGATTTGAGTTGAAGTGTTAACACACTCTTCTTCCGGCCATCTGCCAAACACAAACGATTGATGCCATGTTTGAAATCCCTTTAGCACACTGAATAAATGTTAATCTACCAGCCTCCTGTCCTCCCATTTCCTCAGCGCTTCCCATCCTCTCTTCCTCTCCCATCTACCCACTTCCACTCCCAACTTTCTTTTTTCCTCTCATCTTGTTTGCTTCCCTTATTCTTATTCTCCCTTTTCTCACTTTCCTGCTTTTCTTTTACTCCATCTGCTCTCCGTCCTCTCATTGCTTCTACCTCCCTCTCCTTTTCTCTCGCTCATCTCTCTTCACCTCCTCTCCTTTCCTTAAAAATTTTACCTTTATTTTTACCTTTACTTTCTTCTTTACTTTCTTTCTACCTTTTACTGCCATACTTCTCCCTTTTACTCTCTCCTCTCCTCTCCTCTCCTCTCCTTCTCCTCTCCTCTCCTCTCCTCTCCTTCTCCATTCATTCATCCTGTCTGATTACCTCTGACAGTTTATGGGTTGAGGCAAAGCGCAGTAGTGTTTCCTCATTACAGGCATCTGTCTGCTTCTATTTCCTCCTCTCTCTCCTCCTCTTCACTACTACTTTCTCCTTTTTTCCTTCTTCTCCTCAGCCCTCAGTTCATAGAACAACCCTCCCATATGGTCATTTATAATTCAACAGAAGCATGCCTTCAAAATAAACAGATTTATTGGCAAGCATTTACATATCTGCAAAGAGAGAGGGTATGTGTGCTTGTGTGTAACTGTGTGTGCATATGTAATGCACTCTATGTGTGTGTGTGTGTGTGTGTGTGTGTGTTTGTGTGTAGGTCTGTGTGTTGTCAAGGAGAACTAAGGTGAAGAAGAGGTGGTGTGTTTAAGTGTGTACGGTCATGTGCTTGTTTTTATGTGTATTTATGTTTTAAATTGATCTTCATGTGTACTCCTACACACATATTTGTGTTTGTTAATACATGTTTTTTTTATGTTATTCTATTAGTTAGCTTATGTTTGTTGGGGTGTAAACATTCACATAACTATCACTGATGTCATATACCACAGTTGTGCCATGATTCTATATATTGTCAAAAAGGAAACAGCAGAAGTGTCTCAGCAGGAACTTTACTTTTCCATTTCCAATTTATTTCATCATTCACCTCTTTTAAAGAAAATATAATATGTACCTGAGCTACTCTGCAGGATTGAAATGTATAATACAATACTGTTGTCATATCGCAAATGTTAATATTTGTGTTCATCCTGTGAGTCACGTTATAGGAAGCCGGATAAACAGCTGCAGCATTTTATTAGAAAGTCTTTGGAGGACTCATTTTGCTAGCTTTCCTCTGCCTTCAGTCTTTGTGAGGAGGGAGTGTAGCCTTGATGCATCCTGGAGCTGTCTAATGAACACAGAGACACAGCACACTCACACTGCCTGATACGGCTCACATTAAAAACATTAAAGATTTAACACTTTAATTAGACTTGAAAACAGAAAGCAAAAAGAAAGATTAGGTAGGTAAGCATTAACAGTGTTAGCGACCATGGCTAAAAAGACAGAAGAGTAAGGTTCAACATGTGGTAAATGAGTGTAGTGTGGGTGTAAATATTTTCAGCAGATGTTTCATTTTGTAAAAAGTCTTCTTCATGTTTTACCTGAGTGCTGAGAGGAAGCCAACAGCTTGTAGTGGGTTGATGGTTAACTTCTATGGAGACAATAGAAAGTTTTGAGTTGAATTGCAAATGGTTCATTTTGAAGTAAGATAACATATAATGGAAAAAAAAGGATCCTGTATTTTATCTGTTGATTCCACTCTTAAAAATGTAAAACAATTCACTGGAAAAATGTCTTTAGATGAGCCTTAACTAGACAAAAATGTGTTTTATTTTAATGCGAGCTATAACTGACACTTGACACTGACGTTCGTCACGATTCAGATGAAGACAGCACTTAGTTTACCTTTCTCTGCAGCTCAGTAGAGAGAAAAAACATAGTCACCAAGGTGTTTATTTAATATTACATTCAGAAACAGTCTGTCTAACCTGCGCATTTGTAATGATCATTGATTTGCTTATTGATTTCTGCTTTTTTTTTCATCACTGGGAATACTGCCCAATAAACCTCAGGAAAATCAAAGGGTTTCTTTATTGAATGTAATATATTTCTCTCAGACAAGCGGTCTATCATTCTTAATGTCTTTAAGTCATTCAGCTCTGGAGAATTTCGATTCCTTCTGAGCTTCTGCCAAAAACAATGTGGAAAGTCAAAAAATCCCAAGCACATAGCCTTCAATTCTCATGGTATTTTGTTGTCTTTTTTGTTGTTTGTTGTTATCTATCTATCTGTCTATCTGTCTATCTATCTATCTGTCTATCTGTCTATCTATCTATCTATCTATCTGTCTATCTGTCTATCTATCTATCTGTCTATCTATCTATCTATCTATCTGTCTATCTATCTATCTATCTATCTGTCTATCTGTCTATCTATCTATCTATCTATCTATCTATCTATCTATCTATCTATCTATCTATCTATCTATCTATCTATCTGTCTGTCTGTCTGTCTGTCTGTCTGTCTGTCTGTCTGTCTGTCTGTCTGTCTGTCTGTCTGTCTGTCTGTCTGTCTGTCTGTCTGTCTGTCTGTCTATCTATCTATCTTATCTCTGTCCTGTTTCCTTCTCATTCCTTATAGTTTCTGAACTTTATTATAACAGTTCTCTCTCTTCCCTCTGTTGCCTTCATTCTTTCTCTGCCTGTCACCTGTTTACATTGATAAGTGAATGTAGGCAGCATTGTAGAGATAAAATGATACATGAATGTGAAATGTGAATGGCTAGCTCTTGGCTGCACCATTGGACACAAGGACACAACTGAAAATGTTTCAGTTTGAGAGAAATTCCTTGCTTACCCCATAGCTGTATGGCTTTGCTTCATTAATGTACAGAGACAAGAGGAAAAATGAATCTTCTGGTTTTGGAGATTTGAGATCAACCAGAGTTTGAGTTGTGACAAAAAACTCATATCACACTGGGTAAGCTAGCAAGTGAACAGCTATAGTGAATGTCTGTACTGTCAATGAACTGGCTGTACTTACTAAAGCCTCTGTAAACCTGGTTTCTGTGCAGGTGTGGTTTGATCACATTTTACTGACAGTAGTGTGGGAACATAAGCAAATAATCCCATAACTGCGATCATAATTAAATATTTCTATATCCTGACTGGTTAACGAAAGTTCATGGACTTTTTCCAACTGAGCCCTGGACACAAACCCTTAAGAACAACTCAGACAAAAACACAAATACAACATTAGATCACATATTTCATAATAAGAAGCTCAATGGGAAATTTGTTTCTTCAGGGCCTTTAAATACTTCAGCAGTCGAGGTGAAAATCTGCTTCATGTTAAGTCTGATCGCACCTTCATGCCACTGTGTGCTCTGGCTCTCCTCTTCTTCTCGCTCTTTCTTTTATCTTCTCTGTCTCTCTATGTGTCCCCCTTTCTCATTTTTCTTTTCCCCCTTCTTCCCCATATGTCATTCCTCTTTCTTTTTTTTTCCTCCACTCTCTTGATCTCCCCTCTCCTATTTCCTTTCTGAACTTAATCTATTCACTGTTTTCTTGCATCAACTGTATCACTCTGCCCTGCCTCTCTTCCTTCTCCTGTTCTTTTTATCTTTTCCCCTCACTCCTTTGACCTCCCCTTACTACTTATTGTTCTTCTGTGCCTTTGTTCTGTCATGACTCCCTTTCTTTCTCTCTGTTTCTATCTCTCTCTCCCTCACACACACACAAACACACCCCAAAGCCCTCTTTCCATTCACTAATGTATACCAGTGTTCAGGTGAATGAGAATCATTACACAGGCTGTCAGTCTTTGCCAGGCAGTGTTATTATGCACACACACCCTTCACCCGGTGTTACACCTCCAAGCATCGCTGGCATAATCAGTATCCACTCCTGCATCATGTTGCTTCTCATTACAGCGAAGGTTATGTGTTCGGTGTTGTTTGTGTGTGTGTGTGTGTGTGTGTGTGTGAGAGAGAAAGTAAGTGAGGGTGAGGGCATCTTGTTTTTGGGATTGTGTGCAGGTTAAAACCAACAAAGCAAGAAAGGTTTGGAAAGCAAGTGAAGCTGTGTGTGTGTGTGTGTGTGTGTGTGTGTGTGTGTGTGTGTGTGTGTGTGTGTGTGTGTGTGTGTGTGTGTGTGTGTGTGTGTGTGTGTGTGTGTGTGTGTGTGTGTGTGAGCTTCATATGCAATTTTACATAGTTTGACTCCCCTCCTCCTCACTTATCCTCTCTGGTGCGTCTGACCAAGTCTTTTACGAGTCTATGCCCCATTTGATGTATAATGATGAAGCAACACAATTTTCAAATCCTCCAAATTAAACGACCACATAAGTCATTTGTACCCTGCACTCCAGAACGATCCATCGGAGCGTTTTCAGAATGAGCCACTGGAGTTTTTAATATGCCGTTTTCCAAAAGCGTTACAAATCACTGTTAATAAATAATGATGTTTTGTGGTATGATATGACAACGCTTTGGTTAAAGTAAAGATCCTGGTTTGGGTTAAAATGATCACTTGAAACGTGATTAGTACTTCCTTAAAGTTAGGCAACCTTCATCGCCATGGCAACAGTAAACACCACGTTATGTTTTTTTTTTTTTTTTTTTTTTTTTTAAATGTCCCGATATGTGGTTGAAAACATGACACTGGTTGGAAACAGGAAGCAAACAGCGCTAAGTCCACTTTTTGCCATCTAACTAGCCATCCACCCAATTACTACGGCTGCTCGATGGCGTGTCACTAAAATGTAATTATGGGATGTTTTTGGCGACTGAATTTACGAACTGCAGTGTTGTTTTTCTTGGGCTCCGGACAGGCTCCGATTTTTTTAGCTGCTGGCGAGCTGGCCGACAGGCTGGTAAACAAAAGGACAAAATCCCTCTGAACAAGAAGAATACATCCCCCAAGCTGTCACACACTCACACACACACACACACACAGTTATACAAATAAACACACACAGCGTACGCACATGGTAGCACATACAAATTCAATGAATAAGCCAGGCTTGTACAGATCACAACAGTTTAGTTTTATTGCTTGCAGCAGTTCAACACTGCTGCGACATTATTCCACCTGTTTGTTTGTTTTTTGAAAATTCTGTATTGTTAAATATAAATATTAAAAAAGATGAAGAGTATATCCTGTAATAGATGGTACTGTATTGTTAGCAAGAGACTTAAACAGCTTAAGTAAAATCATTGTGGACACACAAAACATTGCACTCCAAGTAATTAAACAACAGACATTAAACTATAACAGGCTTGGACGATGTTGAGGTCAGCGTTCTGTGCAAGCCAGTGACGTTCTTCTACACCAATTTGAAAACTTTTCTTTACAGGCTCGGGCTTTGTGAAAAGGGGCATTGTCACGTTGAAAGAGGAAAGAGCTTTCCTAAATTGTTGTCACAAAGTTGGAAATGCACTATTGACTAAGATATTTTTGTATGCTATAGCTGAAGTTTCTGTCAAATCGAATTAAGAGGCTTAGCCCAAACTGTGAAAAACAGCAGTAAAATACAATGTCCCTTGCATCATTTTTTTTTCCCCTCTCCCACATTGATTCCTCTGCTTTGAATAGAAATACTGTTTGTGTAAGAGTGACAGAGCAACACACATCTTGTTGTTAAAGTGTAAAAACATAAAGCATCAAGAGACAAACAGGAAGAAAAGGATTCTCATGGAAAGACTGATTACGTTTGCCAGCCCCCCACCACCAGATGATGAAATGGTTTCTGTTGCAGTTCCTAGCGGGGGGGAGGCACACAGATAATGGTGATAATGAGGCTGGTTTTTAATGCCAGTGGCATTATTATTGATACTGTTGACGGTGATTGCTGTTAATCATTGTTCCTCTTCAGAAGCACTTGGGGTAACAAAGACACAGTAATAACAATACATGTTCTGATGCTGATTTTTAACTATTGCTGTTTACTGCCCAAAAAAAAAGCATCCGGTGGTGAAGGGAGATGATGAATTAATGATTTTAATTATGATTGTATTTTTAATTACAAGGTGGAGAATTGTAAGTTATCATATTTCATCTTTCTAAAACTTCAGGGGGTTGACTACTCAATATTCGTTGATAGCTAATAATGACGAGCTGTGATCATTAACAGTGTGTGATAATTGATTGTTGATGAATGAATCCAAATTAATGAGATGTGCTGCTGTCTAGAAATTTTTATAATACCCACTGAAGAGGGACTTTAACTTTCTTTTCCCTGATCCATCCAAATTGAGTAGACCTCTGTCAGACCACCTACCCTTCTCCTAAACTCCTGGGGTAATTGTCCTAAAAGGCTGTTGATTGGATCATCAGGCTACTGCAACGGTCTCATCTTAGATGTCAGAGTTTTTACCGGGAAAATGAGGTGCAGGAACAAGCTGAGCTCAACTGAACTAATTCACTTCTCATAAACCTAATGAGTTGCTGTCTGCTATCATACCACCACTTATATGCAGATAACTTTTCCTCCTCAGTCTGGCTTGTGAATGGCCTTCTGCAGGCAAACACTTTCTGCCATTAGACTGAAGAGAAGATGTTCCTCGGACAATCACAGATGGGATACTAATGAGAAGAGAGTGTCAGTTGGTCAGTGTGGAAAAAAAGATGATTTGCTGTAAGAAGGGCTAACAAGATATATTTCTTGTGATCGCAAGCTCATTAGGCAGTGAAGTGTTTCAGACAGGAAAAGAAATTGTCCTTTACTTTTTTGTTAATATGGGGGGAGTTAACCAGCTGTATCAGCTCAGAAGCTATAATATTAGACATACAGACAGGGAGTGAAGTGGGTTTTGACTCTGCATATACCTGCTGCATGGGTGAACATGCAGAGGCTTGGAAACCTTTCTGCCTTTTGGACTCCAAGATGACTCCTATCTGTCTCCGGTGTGATGTTAAAGGAAAGAGGAGACTAACTTTAAAGATATGTCAGTGTCTTGTCAAACTGTGGATGCAGGAGAGAGTGTATGCAAGTGTGAGAGGTGGGTGAAGGGGGCAATGATAGAGGGTTCTGTATGTTGTACAGATTGTAAAGTCCTCTGAGGAAAATTTGGGAATTTGTGCTATAAAAATTAAACTGACTTAACCAGACTTGACAGAGTGCAAAGAGATGTACAGAGCACATCTGGATAGTCGACATGTGTAATGACATTATGCAAACTGGAAGTATATTTGCAAGAGTTTGATGGCACCTGAATGAATATTAGTCATAAAAGGGCTGTTTGATGGGCTGTTTGAGCATATTACAGTTTCTATCATTGGTTCTTTAGTTGGGAAGAATGAAAATTCTTGAGGTTGTTGTTATTATGGTATTTTTTTTGTTTTGTTTTTTTAAGGTGGGGTTTACCTATATAGACATTAACACTGAGCACAAATAGCTGTGCTCTCTATTTATGATAGTTACCAAATCTAATTTTTATAAACAAAAGAGAAATATTATTTGTTGTTGTTATTATCACTATTGCTGCAGTGACTAAATGCCATGTGACATATATAAATCACATTGCCATACATTTAGTGCCATAGTAAAGACCAGGTTGGGTTAAATGAACTTGCAGTCATCAATTTCTTTTGGTTTTTGAGATAGAGCCATTTGATGCTTCTGTAAGTTCTAATTGTAGCATCACCAGTGTCTAAAGGGTTAATAGTGATATCATAGTAAAATTCAAGATGCTGTTTTGTTGTTTCTCTTGAACAAAATTGATGGCAGAATCTTCCCCCCCCCCCATATTTCTATGTCCTCAGTGAAACCCACTAGAGTTTAGTGTTACAATAGACTAATTTAGTGTGTGCTACTTAAATGTGAAGAGAGAGCTGTAATTCCTTCCCTCTTCCTCTCTCTCCTTCTCCCTCTCTTTCATCTCTCTCTCTTTCGCCCCTGACAGCCTTCAAACAGCTGGAAACAGCATCTTGAGGTGTGTGTTTGTGTGTGTGTCTGTTTGTGTGTGTGTTTGTGTATGTGTGTGTGTGTGTGTGTGTGTGTGTGTGTGTGTGTGTGTTGACAACATTCTGAGTTGTTTGACACATCAGCTGCAGGGAACTCTGGTCTTAATAAGCTATTACACACTATAATACCCTCTAACACACACACACACAGACACACACATGCAGGTATGCCATAACACTGACACAGGGACACTACACACACATGCATCTGTAAGCTTAAATGCTGACGCTGGAACACACACATCACTTGCAAAAATGCACACACACACACACGCTTTTCAACACACAACCTAAAGATGTTCCAGAACATATGAGCATAGAGGGAAGTAAAGAAAGACACACTTTAACACACTTACACGCTACTCAGTCTCACACACACACACTTACACTCCATCACACATGCTATTAAATTCCCTAATGCCTTGAGCCGGGCTGACAGCGGAGTGTATGCCGTGAGTGAGTTGAGCTCCACAGGGAGTTAACTGATTAAGTATATCTGTGACAGACACAATCCCTGCTTAGTGGCTACTGAAAAAGGAGGCGAGAAGAGCAGGAGGAGGTGGAGAAGAGAGGAGATGAGAGGGAAGGAGAGCATAGAAGAGTAAAACATCTTGTTCAGCAATTTCAAATTGCTACTCTGAGCTTTTTCTCCCTCTTTTAAATACCAACTCCATCTGTTTATGTGGACATTTAACCAAGTTATACCTGTTTTCAGCGGTGCGTTTAACGAGCAGCTTGTCATGTTAAGGTGCTAGATTGTGTTTTTAAACCTCCATTCCACATGTTTCTGTATGTGTAAGTGTAAGTACTGCTTTGAAATGCAGTATCTAGGTAATGCCTATTTAACACTTGAGTGACAAACGATGAAGGCGGCAATGGAGTGCTTCATATCCTAGATCAGTGGTCCCCATCTGGTCTAGCCTCAGGGTCCAGATTTTCCCTTAGATATCAGGTCACAGTCGACACATTGACTGACTTAACATTCAGTGTATTTCCACCTATTCCACCTTTTAGTGGATTCAAACCACCCCCAGAGTGTCTCCTCACAACAACTGTTAACCACTACAACCCTTTCACAAAATGTGAACTAAAATAACCTACGTACAGCTGAGGCTTAAAGTCGCATTGCAGCAATTAGGGATCGCTACAGTCAATGGACATGCAAGGCGAGGGTCACATGACTCACAAAGCCAGCATCAATAGGTTACTCCTACTGTAAAGTTGCATGTCGTAGCACTGCTAATAACTAGAAAGCAGGAAGTCATACGTCAAAATAAAAGTGCAGTTGAGGAAATGTGTTACATTTCAAAGTGAATTTAAAAGTAAATCACAACTAAATTATATTTATTTATTTATTTATTTATTTTATTAAGTTGACCTGAATGCCTGTGACCCACTCAGAATGAACTCCCACCAGTTGGAAACCACTGTCCTAGATCACTGTATGCTGATGATCTTTTAACTTCCATCACAGGAAATAGAAGAATCAAGGAGAGCGGATATCACCATATTTTAGTATCATAAATCTCCCATCATACATATAGTCTGTATTAGTGCCACTCTATGGTACTGTATTATCTATCCTAGTCTCTCCTCAACATTGTCAAACAAGACCGTAATTGGCATATTGAAGCATTCAGTTCTCTCTCCAACAGCAAGCTCAGTTACACTTCCTTGCTATTTTCAGGCAGTTGGAAAGACAATTAAATATAAAATGTGTAAAATGGATCAGGAGTTTGAAGGTTTTTAATCTCAAAGACCCAGCAATTACTTCAACAAGTGCTGATATTTCTGGCTTTCTGACCTGCTCTTGTGAAACTAAAACCTTATCCACCAGGATTTCAGTACATTTTAGCTGCAAACTAGTGTTTGCAAACCATAAATGCTTTGTCATACTATTTAATATAGCTATATTTTTTATTTATACTTGACATTTTATCCTTTTTACATCACTAATTATGTTTTTTTATCAAATAAGCAATGGGATAACATTATGGTTCAATTATGTGTTGTAAAAATATTTTTACTTTGGGTTAGATTAAGGTTTTGGTCAAAAGCTGAAAAAACATCTCGAACAACCACAGGTTCTTTCTCGCATATCCCCACAGGGAAATGTCCTGTTCTCTTGTAGAAATAAAAATAAAAATCAAATCCCCAATATTGTTGGGGAGAAAAACAGATAAAGTTGAGAAAGCTGAGACAGAGATTTGTAGGAAAAGAAATATAGTCTATAATTCATAGTTCAGTAAAGGTCATAGATCATTTAAATCTCCAAAATATGATTCAAGTTGGCCCATGCTCCGTAGAAGAATTTCATTAATACTGTTTTCAGTGGAGGATTTCAGTATTATATAACCTAAGTACTTCTTAAATGTCTTTTTGCCTCATCATGCGAGAACAATCTTGGGAAGACACTGGCCTTATAAAGTAATAAAAGGGCAGTATATTCATGAAACTGGAACATAATGACTCGATAGATTATCTTCTGCCCTCAAACAGAATATTATGTGGGTCTTATTTTTGGTGATGAGTAATATAAAACCTCTTCATGACCTTTGATCTTTAAGAGCGACCAAAAACAGCTGCTTCTGTTTGCTGTTGTGGTACAAATACAGTCATTAGGCACTGGTGGCTCCTGCTCATTTTATTTGTGTGCAGCGGCTGTGTGCAGGCTCTCAGTACATACAATCTGATCTGATGTCTCCAAATTACAGCTTTCTGCTGCATTCGGCTGCCCCTGTGAATCTCTCCAAGATAAAAAGCAACAGAAGTCTATTTTGTTTGGCCTTTTCTGGACTCCTCAAGTTAACAAGTTCTCCTCAACAAAACTTTTACAGTGGCTGCCGGGGTAATGACAAGACTTGGTGGAGAAGAGGAGAGAAAAAAGACAAGATACTGAGAGAGAGAAAATGGAAACAAACTAAAAGCAGAGAGGAGAGAGGAGGGGGGAGTTGCAAGGTTATGAGGAGAAGGAGAGTCCGGAGTGGAGCTTATTAATGAGTAATGGGTTTGTGACCCCTCGCCCTTGGACACCACAGCTTCTGATGACTTTGTTGTACTCCAGTATTGCAGACGGCAGCATGAGCCAGTGCTGCTCTATATATCTGTATCTATATCCAGATCTAGATCTACGAGACAGGGTGGAACATACACACACATGATTCAAGTATATTGATCTAAAACTAGATCTAGATCGCAATCTGGCCGCTGGAGATCTTGCAACCACAGATCAATTGAGTTAAGCCTTGGTATAATATTGGAATTAGTTTCACTGTTGGTGTACAGTTAGATTTGAATTGAGGATAAGTTTGTAACATCAGGCTTAAGTGACTTGGAATGAATGTAGTCACTGAAGCTCCCATAAGGTGTAGTCATATAAACCTGTGTGTGTATTTGATGTTGTGGTTGGTTTACTTGCTGTATTCTTCGCTCACACATATGCACACATACCGTACACTAATTAAAAGAAGTCTTAATAATTTTCTTTCTCTCACTCACTCACTCATACACACACACAGACTAACACACACACACACACACACACAGACACACACATAGACACACACTGTCAGCCTCTTCAAACCTGTGGCCTGTGTCCAGATCTGCAGTGTTTGCAAGCCAGTACCTCCTGCCATCTCAGCCCAATTAGAAGCTCCCCTCCCTGGGCAGAGAGGAGTGGAAAGGGCCCCTCCCTCCCTCCAGCTCCATATCGGTGGCTCTTGTGTTATGACAGCCTCTGACACTAGCCCTGTGTAATTACTGCTGTCTGAAGGAGCGAGACAGCATGGGGCAATAGAGAGGGAGAGAAGGACAAAAAAAGGTAAATGAAGGAAGACAAGGGAGGGAGAGGAGGAGAGGAGCAGGCAGGGACGATAGAGAGAATCAGCCAAGCAAAGGAGAAAAAAGAGGAATGGAGGAAGAGACAGTAGAGACAGAGGAAAAAGAGGAGAGGAAGAAGTGGTGGAAGTCAGAAGAAAAGAGAGAAGGAGGGAGGGGATAGCAGAAGGCTGGCAGACTAGCCCCTGTTGGGTTTGTTTTTACATGCAGGGAAAATGTGTGTGTGTGTGTGTGTGTGTGAGAGAGAGAGAGAGAATGAGATAGATAGTGTGTGTTAGAGTTGTGAGTGAGAGTATGAGAGAGCTGATAGCTGATGACAGTATCTTGTACCTGCAGAGTGGAGTCATGCTGCCACCATTGTTGCCGCTCAGCCAGAAATGGAAAATTACTTTGATAGAAGCTGTACAAATAATTCTCCTCAAGGTGATCCTAGAAATGATAATCAAGGAGTGGATTCATTGCAAGTCTCTGTATCATATGCAGCTATTCTGTGTTGTGATTTACGTTGAGTAGCATTATTTAGTGGCAGTGGAGCAAGTCATGTTCATATAGTGCAGTAAAAAGTGAGGTTTGGCCTGTTGGATAGGCTTGTAAGTGATTGCCTTCAACACTAGTGACCCAGGTTTGTGTCTCATACTTATAGTGAGTTTTGATACTTTTCTGGGGTAATGGAGGAATTGAATAAGGCATGTCTCCTGTCTCTCTGACATCAGGGTAACTTGCTCCAGGGTTTTTCCTGAGGGAAGACACTTAAAATCTTGGAAAACTACACAACACATCCTCCATGATGGTCTTTCTGTCACATTATGATGATGGTGATCATGACGCCTTAAATTCCTGCTTTAATTTAGCCATGAGACACATTAGATTACAGGTTTAAAACTGAATAATCCCAACCAATGACATTACTTCTTTTATGACTCTGTGAGGGAAGGACTCTGTGAAAGGAGGGACCAAAGACAGACTTTCAGCCTCAGGAAGGTCAACAACCATGGCGTCTGAAGCATCATGGAACATGTCATATATGCATTCAAACAAAGCAAGAGAAGGCAGAAAAAATACTGACAAACTGTCTCTGTCTGGCCTCCATGAGGCGTCTTAGATGCTGAATAGTCTTACTCTCCTTATGTCTTGCACAATAACACAATACTATTGGGCTGATATAGTCTCATCCAGTTATAATCAGTGTTTTGAACATTACTGCATTTTTATATGTGCTTTTATACAAAGTGCTTTACTTTTTTTTATTTGAAAATGTTGCACAAAATACATTGAACTTATGATGAGCTTATGATAAATATAGAAATAATGAAAGTAATTGGTATAGAACAGACATAGATACAGACATAGAGGACACATAGACCCCCTAAGTGAGTATTTTATCTTCTCTAACTGTATGAATTGCAGCAGGTCACTCATTTTAGGTGGATTTGTTGATTTCCAATTTAATAATATTCTTCTGTGCACTAGCAGTGTTGTAAAAGCAATGATGTTTTTAAGTCTTTTCCTTGTTATAGAATGTTTTCTATCTGTTATACCAAATATGTCTGCTGCTGCATTGGGTTGGAGAAGGTGCTTTACAATTTGTCTCTCATTCACCCATTAACACACACTCACATAGCAATGGTAGCAAGCTATCATGCAAGGTGCTGGCCTGACTATTGGGAGCAATTCGGAGCTCATTGTCAATGTCTCAATGCCCAATGACACGTGTGTCAGGGATTGAACGGCCAACCCTGCAATGAATAGTCAACCAGCTCTACCTCCTGAGCTGCAGCCAGCCGGTATGTTAAGTTAGAACAAGGAAAAAAATACTGCGGCTGTGAAACTAAACCTTTTAGCAGAGAACTGGCAAACATGATCGAACCAAGATTTTACATATTGATTCAAAACATAAGTGATGTGATTGATGCCACTCAACTGCTAAACCCCCAACAGATTTGTTGGTGCATATAAAGATTTATACTCGGTGCACTTGTAACCCTTTTCTGACATTCTCAATTGCATCTCACTGTCTTCATCAGAGTTATATATTCAAATGTGTTCTAAAGGCTTGTTTAAATAAGGGTTAAAAGTGAAAAAAAATCCTCTCTGCAATTTTCTGCTACTTACGATTATTTTTACTCCACCGGAAACCTCATTGTGTGCAAGCCATGAAAAGAAAATTCACACATCTATTCTAAGATATTCACCAAAAACAAGAAAATGTTAACGCCTACTTGACAAAATGATTGCTCCCATGCCCCTGCTATCAAAATAGAGGAAATGGGTTACAATTGAAGGTGTGAGTCATCGACCAAACAGTGGAGCTGCTCATATAAAAGCTCTGTTTTCAAGGCACAATTTCTTTGAGACAGATTTGAGCTTTGATTCAGTGGGTACTGCTTTTACAAAAATGACTTTTTCAGCTATAATGTAAGCTATAAGCCCTGCAGTTGCTTTTTGCACCTTTGCAGGGTATAATTAGCTTTTGAAATACCAACTTGTGAATTTCAAGAGGTACAATTCTTCAAAAGCAGAAACCTGAAGCGTAGTGAAAATGTTGATCTTTCATTTTCTGACACAGTTCAGAAGTCACAGGTTTCCCTGCAGCTAGCAGACCAGCTTGCAGGCCAACCACAGCCAGCTAGCTGTGCACTTGCTTTAAGCTAGGTTTCACCTCACTGTAGCTTTGCATCAGTCAGTAAAGTCATATGTGTAAGCATTTCAGTAACTTCAAAGAAACACAGAGGTGATCCCTTTTTTTTAATTTTAATTTTCCCATTCTCCTTTTATCCCTGCTCCCTTCTCTTCCTTCCTCATCCTAACTTTTACCTGCTTCTCTTCTACTCTCCTCTTCTTGTTTTTATCACACCCTTCCCTTTTCACCCACTTCCTCTCTCAAGAAAAAAAAAAAAAAAGAAGAAAAATCTTATTTCTAGCAGTTGTATCATTGTAATATCTTAGAGAATGAAAATAAGAGGGGTGAACTGGAGCAGATCAACACAGGACAGAAAAAGACTTGGTGAGAGAGAAAAATAGAGATAATCAGACTTAATCATGTCTGCTTCATCTGCAATTACCTGCTGTTGCCACGTTACCACTAAACAAAATCACTGCCTCCCATTAGCCATAATCACCCCATATGTGCCCTAGATGGCTATTACAGCCCAGAACAAAATAATTGACATTCAAAAGAGAAAAAGGAAAAAAATAAATTCAGTTGACAATAGCTCACATGATGGACCCATGGTTGTTCTGATGTGAGTGGCTCATGGATATCATCTGATATTTAAAACAGGTCCAGAATGCAGGGCCACCGTTTAAAAGAGGTACTTAGGTGAGGTTAGGAAACGACTACTTTGTTAAGATTAAGCAATGATTGTCCGGCCCCCTCCTCTGTGGACTTTGTGGCTCTAAAATACGGTCGACTTCCTCCTTTGTTCCCAATGGACATTACTACGACCACTAGAGGGCTTTGTCACTTGAAAGCAAACAAATGTCATCGTCAGCTAAAAATGAAATATATATTATTTTTAACCTCTCATGGTCAGTGCTGTGAACTGCTTTAAAATATTTAGTATGCATCACACAGAGGTGTTTTCTTTCTATTTAGAACAATGAGTGAAATGAATGTGCCTTGTTGACATTGTTTTGATTTGTGGAGCTAAAAGTCAGCGGTGTGAATGGAACCAGGGCAGAGTTCCACTTTTAAAGAGCCTCTTCTTGTGAGTCAACCAAATAGAGACATTAATAAGTGTTTCCATTGGTGGTCTCACTGTTACAAGGTTATTGGTTGTTATGGTGCATTTGGCAGTAAATAAACTAGTTTTTGCTCATAGTGGCAGCTTGTAATGGAAACAGTATCTGTCCCATCTCTCTGACTTATACAAATAACATTTGTTATAAATCTGCATTGAGGAGTCCTGTACAAAATGTTCATTACGTTTATGTTTTTGCTGCTGTCATAGCCATTCAGCTCCTCTGAATGGAACTGCACTGAGGCCAACTTAACTGAGGTGAAACAAACATTCAAAATATAGTGGCTGATTGAAACCATACCAAACCGAACCATGCATGTTTGAATGTTTTATACATTGAGTCAATCAGTCAGAAGTTGTAACTGGGACTGGTGAATTACCAGTCAGTTTAGTTGTTCCAGTCTATTTGTGATATGGCATTTATGGGTAAGTTTAGATGACTAAAACTACGCGGTTAAGGTTAGGGGAAAACTGTCTGGGTAAAAGAACGTAACACTGACTGTTGGTAGGAGGACAGAACTTGAACTGTGATCTCTGGGGTCAAAGTCACATACTGTTTGTGCCCAGCAAGAGTTTCTGTGGCAACATAACAACATCATGCTGCTTCTGTTTTTGCTTCTGAAAGAAGAGGCTGCCACAAGAGGCTGCCGGTCACGGAAATGTAAACACAGGTCATTTTTTAGAATTTGAACAAATAACTAGTGCTGCCATATTCCAACTTTGGGCCTGGTTACTTCTCCATCCAGTCAGTTAGCTGTTCCAATCTGCGGGTAAATGTAACTTTAGGCCTGTTGTATTGTTGTGCTATCTGACCCCACAGACGATCACACCAGAGTCCGACTGCAGCTGCTGGATGGAGACCCCCACTCTGACTACATCAACGCCAATTATATTGATGTGAGTGTTTACACATACACACACACACATTTGTAATGTTATGCTTTTGAGGGACTGGATATTGAGGCCCTTGTGATGGCCCTAACCATCAATAACCCACTGGAATTGACTTCAATACCAAGTGTTAAACCTCCAACAGTGCTTTAAAGATGTGAGAACAAGGAAAAATCTCCTAATTTTCTCTCTGTGAAGGTCTTAAACTCAAATTTGTCCTTACAAAAATGGAAATACAATTATACGCACACTGACACACACATTCCCACACACAGTCGAGGTATGACTATTGATGTGAGGGACACCTGTAGTTCTAGAAACAATCATTCAAAAGCCTCAGTTTTGATCCCAGGAATTGAGGATTTGTGCCCGTAATGTTGTCTCTCATAGTGCCTTTGAGCAAGACATCATAGAATCCCAACCCACCTGCTCCTTCGCCACCGCTTTGAAAATCTCATTGGTAGAATATGAATGATTGGGAGAACACATCAAAAACATAAACACAAATAAACACATGAAAGCAACTACCTACTATAAATACAGTCTCCCTGGGTTAACCTTGTAAACAAGATCAAACAGGGAAGTAGCCAGTAGGCCTATCTATGACATCGGATCCACACACAGTAGCATTCACACATACACTCAGGGTGTCATCCAAGGTTGTCACAAAAAAATGAGCCATCTGAGTCCCATTTTTTAAACAATTATCTAGATGCTGGTAAAATCATCAGTACATGAACTATTATTCTTCCTCTTTCCTCTCATCCAACTTTCCTCCTTTAATCCCTTCCTCACCCTTTTCCTTATTTGATCCTTCCTTCCTACACTTTCCTCTTGTCCTTCCTTCTCTTGACTCCACCCATCCCTTTTTTAATTTCATATTTCCCACATTTCCCTCTTTTCTTTACCAAGTGATCCATCCATCCATCCATTTGAGTCCTCCTCCTTTCCCCTCTGCCCTCCAGGCATGGTGCTTTGCATATTGATTTAATCTCTCACTCACAGCTGACTGTTGTAATAATAGTCTTAATGAAATTGGTATAACATGCTTATTTTCAATCAGACAAAGAAAAGGCAGGGTGAGAGAAAAAATAAAGTAGGGTCGAAGATGCAAAAACAAAAATGTGAGGGTAGGCTGTCGGGCTCGTCTTCTTTTCAAGAAGAAAAGAAACAGGAGAATTGGAAAATTAAAATCATAACAGCACATCCCTCAGTGAAGATAACGCCATACTTATAGTGGGTCTTAATGACAATATGAAAGTGATAAATGTTTTCATCTCAACAAGGTTATCTGTCTCATAAGGAGGTTTTAGGAGGTGAGCATGAGTGTGCAGGGACAAGACGAGGATAATCATTGGTTGGATAGTCGTCGCTTTTCATCTGTCCTGTGGAGGGAGAATTAATGTCCCCTCTATTATTTAATTTGATGTTTATTTGGAAAACAACCTTGAGTTATGTTTCTGGGAGGAGTGGAGGGTCTGGAGAGGGAGAGAGGACAAATTAAAAGCAAAAAAAGGACGGGGGGAGTAAACTGAAGAGAGGAGGAAGGAGGAGAGATACTGACATACAGATGGGAGGAATTGAAGTTATAAGAAACAATAGAGAAAGGGAAGATGCGGGAAAGGAGATGGAGGGAGAGAAAATTAGAGGAGGGATGTCAAAGGGAAAGAAGAAGCAGGTGGAGAGACGAACAGACGTAGAAATGAAAGAAGTAAAACAGTAGAAATGGAGATGTGAAGGAAATGAGATGAGCTGTTGGAGGGATAGTTGGTGAAAAGTAAAACAGGAATGTAAGAGTGAAGGGATAAGATAAGGAGATGGAGGAAGCTCATATGTTGATTTTGAATTATTATTTTCACTGTGGCGGGAGAGACAGAAAAAATGAATAACCTGGAAATATTATATATAGAAAATGAGGACAATTTGGAGGAAATAAGGTGAGAATGTGGAAAAGATGGAGATGACTAAAGTAGGAGAGATTTTTTTTAATGCTTCCCCTTTTTTTCCTGTCTCACAGGGGTACCATAGACCCAGACATTACATCGCCACACAAGGTAATTAAACTGACGTGATGAGTGTGTGAGAAGCCTTTATGTGCGACTCTACATGTGTGCAGATATGAATGTGTGTATGTGTATGCCTCTGTGCATGTGTGTGTGTGTGTGTGTGTTTGTAGCAGCCACCTGGTAAATGTCGTCCTTTCGGGGTGGTAGGCTATTACCACAACCTCCTAAATCTAAACCGCCGTATAAAATCCCCCTGACAAATTTAAGACCCCATTACCTCAAACCCCCGAACCACTGTCTGGGATTGATAGTGTGTGAGAGCACATGCGTGTATGTGTGTTTCCCAGTTCATGTGTGTGTTTGTGTAAGTCTGTGCGGGCACTGCTGATGCATTTTTACATGACGTTAGATTGAATGTGTATGTGCTCACATACACCTGCATGCATGTGCTCTGTTTGTGTGTATCAGTATATTTATATCTCTAATTTGCGTGTGTGTGTGTGTGTGTGTGTCAGGGCCCATGCAGGAGACGGTGAGGGATTTCTGGAGGATGGTCTGGCAGGAAAACTCGGCCTCTATCGTCATGGTTACCAACCTGGTGGAGGTGGGCAGGGTGAGTTTATCATTTGAGGGATTACAGTGTGTATGTATGTGTGTTTGATGAGAAGACCCAGTACAGTATAGAGGTGTGAGATTATAAAATCCAGAATTTTATTTTTCTCATTTAATGTATCAAGTTTTATTTTATTTTGTAGAATCTTTATCACATTTACAGCTTAAAAAGAAACAATCAAAAATCTATTTAAACATTATGTCAGAATTACCATAACTGTACACGTGGCAAACCTATTCATAACATTAAACTGGTAGAAACTGATATTTTCCATTCATACATTCCATTTTCACTTAAAATGTTTGGAGAGAGCAAAAACATAGACCTGCTCAACAAGTCCTTATACTGGACCACGAAATATGTTATTTTGTCAGTACATTCCAAACTGACCCCAAAATATATGAGTCCCAAAATTCATACGTGTTCCAAAAATGTAAAGTAAAGATTAGGTTTAGAGAACTAAAGCACTTGGTTGAAGTTAAGGAAATATTATTTTCATGGTTACAAGAAACTAAAGCATTGACTGTCAGTAAGAAAGGGGGTGCAAACCCTGATCTCCAGTATCTAAACCAGTCACAACCAACCTCCTACTGAGTTAGTTTTTCCACCAGTCTAAGAATGTCATGTGACTTCCTGCTTTGCCACCGAACATAAAGATAAGATTTTTCTGTTTGAACACATGGCAAGAGATGTTTATTTTTTGGTGCGTACAGTCTTGAATGCAATCAATCTGAGCAGATCCGGTCCTGATAGTCTCACAGAGCCAGCCAAAATGACCTAAATGAATGTGGGTGGACTTTTAGCTTATATTTTGGTGGGGCAAAATGAAATCAATGTAAATCAAATTTCAAATAATATTCAAGTTTCTACACCAATTTAAAGTCGTTTGTGGTGGGGAAGTAAATCAAAGAAACTGCAATAGAACTGAAACAAAAACTTGGTATCCACAACCTGCTGCATCCACATTTGTAGTCTGCATCTGGCTCTGCTACACGACAGCATTGGGTGTTTTTCAGTGGAAGCTAAATGACTTCACGGCTTTAATGTTATGCAATAATTTTAAATCAATTTCAAATGTCAAATAATGTCTGCTGAGTCCCCGTTTATTATGCAGGAGAAGCAATACAAACCTTGATATTATCCATCTATTATATAATTCATGGTTATCATCCTGACCTCTGCTTCATCCCACTCTGTTAATGCTCATTTGGTGATAATGACCAGCATGTAATACATATTTAAATACACGGAATAAATATAAATTGTCTTTTTTCAGGTGAAGTGTGTGCGTTACTGGCCTGATGAGACAGAGGTGTATGGAGACATCAAGGTGACCCTGATAGAAACCGAACCACTGGCTGAATACGTCATACGGACATTCACAGTCCAAAAGGTATCTTGTATAAATAGCGAATAAATAAACATAAGAAACTTTTTCCTATGGAATTGCAAAATATCAGCTCTACAAGCAGTTTGCATTGGGATTATTAAGATTGATCTTGTCAAATATAAGAAAATGATGCGGCTGTTGAAGTCTTTGTCGTAGTATTTACACAGTATGTTGTTACTCTGGTTTACTAAATATTTCCCATACGACCTCAGATGGGATTTGAACCCATGAACATGATCCCTACTCCCATGCTCTCTAGCTGCTCAGTTACCCCCACTCTTACTTATCGCCTCAATTCATTGTAAACCCAAAATCTGGATTACAATCAGAGCCAATGTATGACTGAGGATTGGAAGCGAGCGAGCAGTGTTGCTTGTTTGTTTCTCGCTGTTTAAGATGAGGCTTGAAAACGTAATTGGGACCCTTGTAATCAGGCGGGAGGGATTTGAGAGGAGAAAAGACGAGTAAAGCTGGAAGAATACATCATCATTGTTCTGATGCTTGTTCTCCAAGGCTCTCCCCAGCGAATGGGAAAAACAGCAGAAACACACTTCACACATCCAAATGCTTGATTTTTCGCTCTTTGTTTACATCTTCTTCAGAGTCTTTGGTCCTGTTTGCACTGCTTACTGTCACCATGTTATATTCATTTTCTCCCCTCATTCAAATTTCTACCCTTCTTTCTGTCTCACTTCAGGTGACTCATCTTAGTGAATGTATTTGCCTGTTTATTAAAAAATAAAATTGACAGAGCAGTATACAAAGTCACTGTACAAACTGTTTATGCACTCACACATTAAGTTTGGATGGTGGGGACAGGCAAAAGGAAAAGTGAAGGGAGAAGTGACCCTCCCATCACCCTGTTGAGAACATAGAGAATCATAGATGGATAGATGGACAAAGACACAACAAACAAACAAAGAAAAATTGACCGATTATTAAAATCATGTCCAAAAGTGAGAGTATGTATTCGTTGCTTGTGTTTCTTCTCTCCTTGCTTTACTTACTTGCTCTCCCTTTCTCTCATGTCACTCTTTGAAAATGCTCCACCCCCTCCCTCCCTGCTCTTTTTCACTCTCTATGCCTCTCACTCGTTCTATACCTCTATCATCTTCTCCTTTTTCCTCCATCCTGTCTTTCCTTCCTCCTTCACTCGTGCTAAAGCAGCTTATGAAGACGAGTCTCCAAGTCCTCGCTGTCAGCTCGTTTAGCAAGCCATTAATCCACACCACCTCTATGTGTGTGTGTGTGTGTGTGTGTATGTATGTGCGTGCACGTGCATGTGTGCGCACAAGTACTCTAAAATTCAAAGGAAAGCTGATTTTGAAATGCCTGTCATTTTGCGGTATGCATTAATACGCACAAACACACACCAGATACACAACTACAGTAGGTTCTGTGTGTGTTAAAAGCACAGAGAACAAAGAGGAAGCAGTACAGAGGGGGAGAGCGAGTACAGGTTCAGCACCACAGTTAAATAGCTTTAATTGCAGTAAATAATAAGAACAGGGTCTTAATGAAAAGGTTTATTAATGGCACATTTAAGGAGATTAACTGAGGAAGAGAAAGTGACAGAGTGAGACTCAAAGAAAGAGAAAATATGTGTAAATGTTTGTGTGTGTGTGTGTGTGTGTCTGTGTGTGAGAAAAAGAGAAAGATGCAGGATGAAAAAAAAAAACAGCTGATCACAAAACACATTCATGTGTGATTGTCATCAGTCAGAGTAGTTGTGGATGAGAGGGGTAGTCAGTGTGGGTACATTTAATGTGTTTCTGCTCACCAGCTTGAAAGGTATTCAATCCAAAGATTCAATCCAAAGTGTTCATTTTATCAGTACAACAAATTATAGATACCCTTTAAGTATACACCAAGTCATATCCACTGACAATAGATTCTAAATTAGAGGAAAGAGACCCTTTAATTCAGTGATTATCTTGATCTGATCTTATCCAGATCTGGTTCTCCTGATTGGCCCTTTGTTAAATCTGACAGCAGGTCAACCAAGAACACCCATAGGACAAATATTTGGCACCAAAAACAAATCTCCCATAGAGACCCATACTGTATGTACTTGTCTTATAACCCATGGACCCCATCCAAAACAGCAGAAGAGTAATCTGGCCTATGGCACTCCAATCTGGAGAAACCAAACAAGTGCATGCCACAACAGAGAGCAAACTGTACAGCATAGGACTCAACAGTGTACACACATGGACATGCCAACAAACACAACTTTAAGGACCAGTGTAGACATCTTAGACCGATATGAGAGCTGGTTCGTACAATGAGAATGGAGAAACCTCTCCTGAACAGAGGAGGAGAGTTGAAACACCATATGTCTTCTTACAATGCCCACAACTCCTACCAGTGTTCAGATGAGGGTGTGATTGAGAACAGCGACTCACTATCTTCATTTAACTCTGCATGGATCCACCCTACTTGTGTGCATGGTTACCTCACAGGGACAATACCTGCAACAAATCTTTAAACTGAAGGAGCCCTTCAGATGAAACATCTTCAATCAAATCTCTCATCCTGTATTTTGGATTAAATTTTTTCCAGACATTTTACCACCTAGATGATTGATGTGAACCTTCACAGACAAAAGGTTGTGCAAGACTTTACAGCCAGTGGACATCCAGACATGTGTTTGATGTTTGGCTGAGTAGCATTACACTGCAAAAAGGGGCGTGATGAAATAGAAGATGAAATAAAAACCAGGAAGGCCCAATTTCAGAAATAAAACATACTGGTTTCACTGAACGACTGAGGAGGCTGTGTTTCTTAATTTTCTCAGCAATCAAAGCATAGCTCACAGCCCTAGAAAACACATTTGCTAGTTGTCCATCCACTATGTAGTGTGGGTAAGACAAACTTTAAAAAAGCAACACACCAAAGCTAGTCTGCTAATACGAAAGGGTTTCCAGATAAAGATTGTATCAATACCCGATAATCACTGTTTTCTGCTTTTTTTTTCCTTCACCACGCCAATCAACACACGTGTCCTCCTGCATTTTCCCATGATTCTGCATTCTGCTCAAGAATGCATGGACCAATTACTTTTGTTGTCAAGTACAGTAAAGCCACTTGTTCAACCATGCCACTTCTGTGACCTTTGTACTGTTAGACAATACTGTAGACATGGTTAAGATGAATTTTTATGGAATTGATGTGTCCCGTCCATTCTTGTCAGCTATGTCACAATAATATTTATCCTCAACATTTCAGGGTTTTCAAATAAACCTCCAGTACTTTCTTATCAGTTCTTTATCTTCTGCGTGGTTTGGAATCTAAGAAATAATTCTTGAGCTATTAGATGGAGGACGTAGCAACACATTCTGAAAAAGGGACTTTGTCCATTGTTCCCACAGCACAGAAGAATCCTACCAATGTCAGGGTAAGCTAGTGGTTAAAGAGCCCATACACTATAACTCCGAGGCCACAGGTTCAGTTTTCAGCTGAAAGAGAGTGAAACAAACAAAACACTGGCACTCACAGATATACCATCGCCGTATTTATTGTTGTCTTGTATTACAATAAATACTTTGTTCAAGACTTGGAGCCGCGTGCGTCGCTACTTTTCACTATAGCTGAAAGAGAGTGACCTTAAGGAAGATGCTAAACCCCTCGCTCGTTCAGTCACTACAAGTTCTTCCAGGAACCCAAGACAATACTAACGATAACATATAATCAAATACAGTAGAGAGGCATTCAGAGAAGTTTATACCTCTATTTATTTATACACATTTATGACATTTTAAAAAAATATAGACATCTGCAGCTTTACCACAATGTACATTTTTCTTAATGATATGCAGTAATTTGTCACTTATCACTTGCAAGTTGGTCTCGATGGGAAGTAAAATGCAGCAGGGATCACTCTCTTCCCCTGTTAAGAGATGCTGTCAAGTCTTTCTACATTCTCATCAGCCATTTCCATCATGTCAAGCGCCTTGTTGTTGTTGTTTTTGTTGTTGTTTTGTTTTGTTTTGTCTTGTTTTTTAACAACCTATCATGTATTTGAGGCCCTGGCTGTGTTGGACTGCGTTCTATCGATTTAGAGAAGTAATTTCAACATCGCAGGAGAGCAAATCAATGGGAAGTCGAGTTATCAAATCACATGGTTTTCTAGGTTTTATTTTTCTCCTCTCTGCCTCCATGCCTCTCTCACTCTCTTTGTATGTCTTTGTATCTCTCCTGTCCTCGGTCTTTTTTTCCTGGGTAGGAAGTGTTATTCCTAATTGCTTATGCCTAAAAAGTATAGAAAATGGCTACTATTCCCTTCAAACTTTGCTTTTGTGACTTGGACAATGATCTTTTGAAATTTACCTATTTCCATTTGGAAAACAGGCAAATCTGCACATTTTCATTCAGATAAAGTCAGAAAAACTACATATGAATCAAAATGAACATGTATTCAGACTAAAGTTATACAAAAGTGACCACAAAAGATTTAGAAGTGAGCAGTTTTTTCAGGATTTAATCACTTCCACGAATCAGCCCCCAAATATAGTCTCCCATCATTGTATCTGGTGATTCATATGTTGTTGTTTCTGACTTTATGTGAATGAAAATGTGCAAATTCACCTTTTTTCCTATTGGAAATAGGTACATTTCAAAATATCACTGTCCTGGTCACAAAAGCAAAGTTTGAAGGGAATCATAGCCATTTTCTATAAGTACTTTTTAGGCATAAGCAATTAAGAAATAACACTTACAGCCCAGGAACAAAAAAACAAGTACAAATTTGTTATTAAAGCAGAAGCATGCAGTGTTGTGGAGAAAATGTGAACTGCTGGAAGCTGAAGAAAGGGTCATACTGTACATATGCTGCTTTCCAGAGCTGTCAGAAAGTAGGGAAATTTCTTTATCCCATGAGGAGAGATGCAGCTGAATGCCCAGACATGCAGGACAGAATTCAGAGTGGAAAACTATAAGCAAGACTTCTTAGCTGTAAAGCTGCTGAGGTGCAGTTTGACTTCAACAAGGTGGCATACACTGTCAAATAAATACAGGATTACTGCTGACATCCAAAATTGTCAGAGGTTTTTGGTCTTCAGACAGACACATTGGCCAACCTTATGTTTCTGAAAGATTGTCCAGAGATGCTGACATTTCATAAAAAATCAGTGCAACAGAAACATTTAAATTGTGCTACATTATATCAGTAAACATCAGGGACGTAGCATTACCTTTTTTATGGGGAACAATTTCATACACTGGACTTAGGAAAACACATGAATGACCATTTTCTTCCCTTGTTCATAAACACTTTACTAATAGAAAGCAACAAAAATAGTTGTAATTATAACTTGGACATTTCTGACTTCTAACCATGCAGTGCAGCATCTGTACTGATCCATAATGAAAGTCCTTCAATTTCTTAATGTGCTTAGTAGGAAATGCTGCATAACACAATCTTGGTCATTATGTCTGTGTCCCAGAGGGGCTACCATGATGTGAGGTTTAACTCGTATCTATTAGGCATCAAAATGTCATCTTTAGTTTCTTAATATCCCCATTGTTAAGCAGGAAAGCATTTACCAGCCCTTTGTGTTTCCAGAAAGTCCATCATTAAAATGTCAAGATGCTGTCACATGGAGAGCCACAATGGATGCCTGTTGCCATTTCATTTTCCTATAAACTCCATTGTTATATACCAAACTGTCTCTTTCTGTATCTCTTTCGAAGAAGCACTACAATAAGTGGTGGCAAGGCCAATTTATTTTTTTATCTTGGTCCTTTAAAATATTTCTTTCTGGACAGCAGTTTTTTTACCATCTCTACTGTTGAAGTGTTATTGTCTGATACTTTTTGATAGAAATTCATTCCATTTTCTATTTTGTTTAATTGTTTAAATGAGAAGAAAATGGTATGTTTAATGGTGTGTTAAGACCGAAAGCGAAGTGAATTTTTCACGTGGCGCGATTACATACAAAATCAATGCAAAGATGTGAATAGACGTCAATTTGCGTCCACGCGAGTTGAAAATGTTTCAACTTGAGCGAAAAATGTATGAATGTATTTCATACAGAGAGGGAAGGGGAAAAGGAGAGAGACTGGAGGTAAATAACAGAAAGAACCAGAGTTCCTGGTGAGTTTACTCAAGTTGAAAAAGTTCAATTTACGTGAATACGCAAATGATGCAACTTTGTGTGGAATCGCGCCGCATGAAAACTTCACTTTGCGTTTGGTGTGAACACGCAATAAGTACTTGTGATGTCTCATAGTTCAAAGAGAAAGGAGCCAATATATAAAATCTCCTTGTAAATTAGGCAGCTGGACTGAATCATGGCATTTCCGCCTGTCAGTCTTTCCCAAAAGGGTCATCATGAGATTTGTGAAATCAATTAATCTTTTTTGTGGTTCAGTTTCCTCAAATCTTCCCTGTAAATTAGGCAAATGATGCCATTATAAGTCTTCCTGTCTCTCATTCCCAGAAGTGGCACAAAGTGCCATCTTGACATCCGATAGATGTATTTATTTTCCATCTGAAGCCAGAGGCAGCGTGGCCCCTAGATTCCTGACATCCCTGCTGTAAATTAAGCAGCTGAACCATGATACGCCTTCATGTCAGGCTTTCTCAAAAGGGCCATGATGACTTCCGGCAGACCCATTCATTTGTTATCATCAATAGACAAAATGGTTGTCACTTTTTATGAATGACAGGATTGTTTCCTGAAATTGCCATTGTAAGTTACACAACTTCTTTGTTTTTCAGAAGGGTCATCATGAGATCCGCGAACTCCGTCAGTTTCATTTCACCAGTTGGCCTGACCACGGCGTTCCCTGCTACGCCACCGGACTGCTGGGCTTCATACGTCAGGTCAAGTTCCTTAACCCTCCTGATGCTGGACCTATAGTGGCACACTGCAGGTAAGAACACAGACACACACATAAAATACACCAAGGTTTTGTACTCACTCAGTTGTACAGCTCTTGGCTCTTGGTTTTATAGAGCCGGTATAACATTGATCACAAAAATAAGCACAAAGCATTTTACCAGTTGGGGACACAGCCTTTGTCCCCAGTTTGAAATATGTCTCTGAAAGTAGCCTTTAACAGACCCACACACAGACAGACACACACTCCAAACCTGTCCTTCACAGGTATTATACAACAAACATGTAGATTGTTGGGTAAAACACTTAGAAAATACTTGAAAGATATGAGCAAAGCTTCTAGGCCTTTTTCTGTTTGATCAGCTCAGCTGTCTTCACAAAAATAACAACAGAATATGTCTTCTGTTAAAATGTCTAATACAACCAATGTTTACATGGACCTGACAAGGACCTTTAGGCAGCAGTAAATTGTGTCTCTCTCTCAGAAGTAGCATGGCAGAAGGCCGTGGTGGATGAATGGGTCAACAAAGCGTGTGACTTGGACACGGGAAACCGTTGGTTATTACTGACAGACAACATTGTCATCTTTTGACCATCACCATGATCATTTTCTAACCATGACCAAGTAGTTGTTGTGGCTAAACTTGACCTTCTCAAATCTTATTCAAGTAGTTTTTGTACTTTAACTAAGCCTTAACAATGGCAGGAGCATAACAGCCATTTGTAATGTTATGGAACCTCTGATAAATTATTTTTTGGTAATTCAGATCAGAACTTATATGTATCATCTTGGAATGGAGTAACAAACACATTTTGTTGTTTGGTTTGGAGCACTTTGTAGTTAGATTAGTAAGCAAGTATCTTAACCCTAATTTCTTGCAGAAAATGGCAGAAAAAATACAAGAGAATTGGGAAAAGAAAAAAAATACACATGTAAGGAAAGGAAATAAGAACGATGGTCAGAGCCTTGGATGAGAACAAGGATGAGCACATGGAAAAAATAGCAACACCAATCTGCTTTCTGGTCTCTTACATCAACAGACAATGACAATAACCACAAACAAATTATTATATTAGTGGATTCACATTTGTTGAGTATATTTTGTCTATGGCATCTCTTTTTAAATGACTCAGATGACGAATGCATCTTTGTTACTGTGTGTGGAATGAGCCCACGTTCAGCTGGAACATTTTACCTGATAACAGCCTGAAAATGTCCCTCTTCACTGTCAGCCTTTCCTCTTCTACAGTCTTTTTTTTTTCTTTTTCATGTTCTCTGTTTCCTCTCAGATAAGACAGTAGCACGGATTATCACTACCAATATGATCACCCACACACCAATCTCCATTGTCCATAAATTAGATCGATGGTGTTAACCTTTAAAAAGTAGGCAACAGAAAAAAAAGGAAAAAAGAAATTCACCTCCCACCCCACTTTCATTACACTACCTCCATCATCTACCAGGAAGAGAGGAAGAAAAAAATAAGTGACAGTTTTAAGATCCCCATGGTGACAGTATATTTAACCTCCATGTTCTGTTCTTTATGGGACGTACAGTTCAGCTCTGGTGCCAGGTTGTCAGCAGGCGTAAGCATAAAAAGGTCAGCACTTGGTCAGCCAAGGTTTGGAGTAGATTCCTTATATTGGCATGAGCATTTAAAATTAATGTATTCCATTTTGTGGTCTACCTTAATACAACACATAGCTTTGAATGGGAGGCCACAGAGGGAATTAAATCCCTAACCCAGCAATGGTTCACAAATGCTCCATTTACTTGCACCATTAGTTGAATCATTTTAAAGGGCCCAGTTTTGTTTTGTTTTTGCACTTTGCATGTTTTTGCTGATTAACTGTAAATTTGACATACATTTTATTGCTGCCTATAATTATTGACCAATATGAACGTTCCAAAACTTCTCCGATCTGCCAACTCTGCGGTTAGGGTCTGGTTAAGTTTAGGCAACTAAAATAACTTGTCCGAGGTCAGCAGTGCATAAGAAATTGGACCAAATTTTGAGAAAAATTGGAAAACATTTGGAGTAAAACTAAGCCAAAAAAAGATCCCCTCCAGACCTTTTTAAAGATGTATATAAAATACTCTACTCTGAATAATAATTTGTGTCTTTTTGTGGTTTTTCCACAAAAAAATGTTAAATTATCTTATTAAAATCCTAAAATCTACTCCTTCAAAACAGCCTTCTAGTGTCAAACTCTGCACATAAATCATTCTGTACAGTGAAGCTCAAACATCCAACTGTAGGAACAAGACGAAAGGCATATTTTTGAGTGGAGAGGTACTTTAATCAGGAGCTCTCTGTTTTTAACAAAAACGTGCTTAGTTGACAGTTCTGATTTATGTCTTTAAAGCAAAGGATTCAAGAGGTGTGACTGAAGCTTGTCTATCATGGACAATTCATAAAATATGCACACTCATGGGCTCCATTTGCTCTAACAGGACAGGAAGACAGAGACACACCCAGGGACAAAGAAAGATTTAGAGGCATTTAGATGAAACAAGAAGTATACAAACAGACAGAGTGGAAGAAAACAGCAGACAGACAAACAAGTTGAGCAGACATGTAAACAGACAGCTATAGTAAAAGTATGTGGACAGACAGGCAGGAAGTTATGGCAGTCACTTCCAATTTCCAGGGGCACTCTGACGCTATTGGCCTGTGTCATGAGGTTTTCAAACACACACATACACATGTGCACACGCACACAGAGGCACAGCAGTATTCTGGTCTCAACATTAATCACTGAGGTTGACAGGTAATCTGCCGAGGCGCTCCCTCCTTTTCTCCCTCTCTCTCCTTTCTATCTTTCCTTCTTTCTCTGCTACTATCGCTCTCTTTTCTCTACTTCTGTTTCATCTCTCTCTCTTTCTCTCTCTCTCTCTCTCTCTCTCTCTCTCTCTCTCTTTCTCTCTCTCTCTCTCTCTCTCTCTCTCTCTCTTTCTCTCTCTCTCGCTGTCTCTGGGAACTGTCAGGAGAATTGCAAAGTGAAAGATCGGTTCCCCCCCCTCCTCTTCCCATCCCTCCATCCGTGCCTCCTTTACTCCCTTGATCTCTCCCCTGTGACGACCACTTCTATCACTCCCAATCACTAACCTCTTTCCACCATTCCTTCTCACTCCCTCCTTTTCTCCCTTGCTCATTGAATTCATCCATCCATCTGTTCATCTGTCCCTCCATCCATCTCTTCCCTCCAGGCATTACTGCTCAGGATGTGTCGCCTTAACACTTGACATGGGGTATTAAAGTCTCTACATGTTTGTGTGTGTATGTGAGTGTGTGTATGAGAGAGACAACTCTACCCTCATATTACACTCCATGTGTATTTAGGCATCACTTTGTCTATCATTTTTTGTCAGACAGTTACTGAGCTCTCAAGGTTTTACATTGTTTCCTGAACGTAATACATAAAAGTCATGTGAAAAAAAGTGACACTTAACAGTTATCAGTACCACCTCTCAGCATTTAAAGACTTAGTATTGCTGTTTGTTAACTAAGGATCTTAAATTTTCCGGACAACAACCTCTCTTGGTCATGTGAATAATCACAGTTCTCTCTAAGTAGCTACGGTAATGTTGTTATGTCTCTATTTAAAGACTAATGAATGAATGGTTCACATAGAAAGCTTGTGATTTCCACACTGACAGCAGATCTCAACATTCATTTCTTTTAAGCATGTCGGCCATCTTGCCATCCAAGTTGTTTTAGAAGTTGGTCTCAGCTTAACCTTCATGTTGCTGTTACCACAATCTTTCTCAAACCTTAACCAAGTAGTTTGGTGTGTCTTTGTTCTAAGAAAAAGACTCATTATAAAAAGCAAAATCACCTTTAATATAGACTATTAGCTATTAGTTATGTTAGCGTGTATGTGAAAATAGCTTGTGTGAAAATGTGAAACATTATTATTATCTGATGAGATATGGTGGGAAGATAGTATGCTGTTTTGTGTGTTTGTTTGGTTTTTTTTTTAACCCAGTTCTTTGAATAAAATGCTGCTTCCCATCATTCATGAAACAGAATGTTTCTTTTTGTGAAAAACTTTTTCACATCGGCCTGCAAAATCACTTTAAATATCACTGTCAACTCCTTAAAGTCTAAAATTGCTATTATTATTATTTTCCTGCATACCTACCACTGGGAAAGCGATTGACATTAACAAAAAAATATTACTAATACATTTCTTTTTTCCAGTAATTTGTAAGTTTGGTTTGGTAGATTGAGAACAGAAGTGCTGAATATGTTAGTATGTTAATATGAGTAGAGATTTATGCCTACAAGGGGTAATTTGGCTTGTGTAAGTGTGAAATTAATAAATACAAAAAGGTTAGATATAGGCCTTGCTAAGGATTTGTAAAATGTTTATTTATTAATGATATTTATTCAATAGAAAGTCAATATTGCGGTCGTTTATGTATCCCTGCAGTGCTGGTGCAGGGAGGACGGGCTGTTTCATTGCAGTGGACATCATGCTGGACATGGCAGAGAATGAAGGTGTGGTGGACATTTTCAACTGCATCCGAGAGCTCAGATCACAACGAGTCAACATGGTTCAGACAGAGGTAAGTGTAAAGACACAAAATACACCCACACACAATGTGCAGACACATCACACGGAGTGCAAATTCCCACCCACATGCGTCAGTGACTCCACCTGGTCTCGATAGCAGTGGGCGTGCATATGCATAGATGCACACTAAAGACACACACACTCTTTTAGTTGGGCAACCATACTTGCAAAATTGTAGTCCTGCATATTGGAAAGTTTCCAGTGGAGTGTTGGAATGTTCATTTTGATTCTTGTCTATTTATCGATGAGAAATATGAGAAACGGGACCATAGAAAGAGACACAGAGCATCTCAGTACTGCAGTCTTACCATATTTCCTGATGGAAAAGATGGTAGTCGATTAAAAGCCAGGACACTAATACAAACACACACATACACACACACACACACACACACACACACCTAACCTAACCAATGAGTAAACCAATGACTAAGTTACTGGTTTATAGAGCCACCCAATCTTAGTTCATCTGTTTTTCATTTGGATTTCTTCAAGTTTATTGTACAATATCTCTTAAACATGGAGAACCTGTTTCTTAAAAAGTTGTCTTTTTGTCAGTGGAGGACTTTCGTTACTTACTACTCTTTACTTGGTGCCATAATGTGTTCTAATTTTGTATTGTCAATCACTTTTAAAGAGCTCACATCTTCAAATGTGTGTGTTTCATTTTGTAACATAAGTATTCATTTCCACTAAGCTACCTTAAGCCGACCTAATCCATTGTGCTTCTGCATTCCATTTGTATTACTGATTAAAACCTTGAATATCTAAAAAGTCAACTTCACTGGGAATAAAGGAAACAGCCTCATTTGCAGACTGACAGCTCAAGCTCTGAAATTGACTTTTGAATGGGTTTTAGGAGTGCTAGGTTCAGAAAAGTTACCCAGGGCATCAGTTTGAGTGTTTTTTCATGACAGCAGTGGTATGAAAGCTAGTTGCGTGTGTGTGTGTGTGTGCACTCGTTTGTGTGTGTTTTATGCCTCTTGAAACCAAGCTAAATGTATCCTGCCCTGCCTTTTGAATATGTGTGGGAGCAATTTGTGTCAGTGTTGAGGCCGCTTGACGCTATTATAATCCGGCTCTGAACAACACAAAGCAATTAATCTTTTAAAAGGCGCAGGGGAAAGAAGTGTGTGTGTTTGTGTGTGTGGGTCAGTGTCTGAATGACTGCTTGTCTGTTCATGTGGGTTCACTTGTGTGTGCGTATAGTATGCCTGTGTGCATACATGGCTTTGTGCACGCATGTGTGTGTCTGTGCATGTGTGTGTGTGTGTGTGATTGTGTGTGTGTGTGTGTGGCTAGAGTAGGTAATGGCCAGGGAAGGTCATTTCAGTGATGCTTTTAAAACTCTCCTCTCCGCTCCAAGGGCAAAAATTAACATTCGCCAGAGAGACAGAGACTGAGAGATAAAATGAGAAGCAAATTGAAAAAGCGAAAGACAGCAGACAAACACAAGTGCGAGAGAAAACAAGAGAGCAAGAAATGGGAGAAAGAAAAATAAAAAAACAAATGCAAGATAAAACTGGAAGGATAGGGTGAGAGAGAGAGAGAGAGAGAGAGAGAGAGAGGGGTAAATTAACATGCACAGTGGCAGCCACTGTGTGTAGCTCATGGTGGCTGATGCTTTTAACAGCGAGCTCGTTGGTTGGAGCACAAAGAGCACACTTGATCCAGAGCACAGAAACACTGCAGGGCAAAGCACTACTCCCTTTTAATTCACTTTCAGCCTACCGAGAGAGCATTAGTACACAAATAATGAATTCACACGCACAAAGCAAACAAAAAAAATGCGCTCACAGTGGAATGTTTGAGTTTGTCGGAGACTTGAAAAGGCAGGAGATGCAGCTTAGCACAGCTGTGTCCTCTGTCCCAGAGGTGTCAACGCTTACAGCTCCACTGAGAAACTACAGTCAAGTCCAGGGGCCACATGCAGGTTCAAGACTAAAAATCTGTGTACACACAGAGGCCAGAGATTTGTTTGTTTTCCCCTTTTTTGACTCCAGCATTTCTTTCATCTGTTTTTTTGCTCATGTTGCAGGAGCAGTATGTGTTTGTTCATGATGCCATCTTGGAGGCATGTCTATGTGGAAACACAGCCATACCAGTGTGTGAGTTCAGAGCCATTTACTACAACATCAGCAGACTGGACCCACAGACCAACTCTAGCCAGATTAAAGACGAGTTCCAGGTGGACACACACACTCACACAAACTCTTGTTTTTGTTATTTGTGTGGACATTGACTGGATTTACATTAATTCCCTGAAGACTTACCCTAACCCTAATCTAAATATAATCCTAACCTTAAGTAAAAACAGGTTTTAAGATTAAAATAACCGATGGGGGACCACCTTTTTGTCCCCAGGTGAGTCTACACAATGTGTGAACAGGTCTTTGTCCCTACAGATAAATATTTTAGTCTAATCTCATTTTCTCTATTATCTTACTTCTTTAGTGTCTTTTTAGAAGAATAAACTTAAAGGAGACTTAAACTCTTTTCCTGTCTATCAGACTCTGAACATAGTGACCCCTAGAGTCCGTCCAGAAGACTGCAGTGTGGGTTTGCTACCCAGGAACCACGACAAGAACCGTAGTATGGATGTTCTATCAGCAGACCGATGCCTGCCTTTCCTCATATCTGTGGATGGAGAGAGCTCAAATTACATCAATGCTGCTTTAATGGATGTAAGTGTGTATTTTGTGTGTGTGTGTTGTCTTTTTTTATAATGTTTGAGTTATAATGTTTTTTACTTTCCGGTGCTGCAGAGATGATGCCTTGATGTCTTACTGTTGTTCTGTTCACTTGTTTTGTTTATCCTGTGCTTGCTGTTGTTATTTATTTGTGGTTCATCTCAACACTCCAGAGCCACAAACAGCCAGCGGCCTTCATTGTTACCCAGCATCCTTTGCCAAACACCATGGGTGACTTCTGGAGGCTGGTGTTTGACTACAACTGCTCTTCCATTGTAATGCTCAATGAGATGGATGCAGCGCAGGTACAAACACACACACACACACACACACACACACACACACACACACACACACACACACACAGATACAAATGTATTCCCTGTTTGTGTCTAACTTCATTTCAGAAAAAGTCTAGAAAACAGACCAGCCAGAAGCTGCCACATTAACTGTAACATAACAGGACCTGATCTATACATCCAGACAAGTATTAGAGTTTTGTACAATCATACCTTAGACCCATAATGATTAAAAACAGAAAGAAGAAAAGGAGAAAATAAACACAGTGCTTGGTTTGCTTTTTTGTATTCCTTTGTATTTGTGTATTTGAATTCATAAACTTAAAATCTTCCCAAATCTAAAATGCAAAAGTAAATTGTTAATATACACTCTTAATTCAAAGTATTACACTGTCCAGCAGCTGTTTGTAATGTTATGCTAAAGATGGTTACAAATACTGTACCTTGCCAGTGACTGCCACAGCACTGATTTAAAACTCTAAAGGGGATATATTGTGCTTTTTGTGATTTTCTGTTATTTATACGCTGTTATCCTGTCAGATGTCCATGTTAAACATGTTAAAGTTCCAAACCTTGCCCCCTGTAAGACAAAAGCCCAGGTATTTTTTTTATTTATTTATTTTTTTACCTTCCCAATGAACTGACGTCAGCTTGCCATGCATGTCCATTAATAGCCATTCGTTCCACAATCTTGGATGCTGAGATTTTCATGTTGGCCAATTTCATATTCCGGATCTGAGTCAGGCGTTTTTTGAACTGTTAATCATGCAAATATATTCTAGTAGAGCCCAAGAATATAAATATAGACCTGGAAATGTGCATGATATGTGCCCTTCAAAGTATTGTTTTTCCTGGATTACTATCAGTCACCAGCCTTGTAATCAGCTATCCGTATAGCTCATTCTATTAAACTACCTTTGAGCAAGTTACATATGCAGGGAAAATGGCTAAATTGTAGCAACACATGTAATCATGTAATCAACACAGGCTTGATTTAGTTGTCTCATCTCCCCCAGTGTTAATTGTAGAGTAGCTGTGGATTCTCAGCTCACATGTCTGGCATCTTAAATGAATACAAACTGGTTAAAAATATCCTGAGCATTATTTCTCGTTTGTCTTATTTTCATGTGTGATTTTTCAGAAAGCCAGCTTTATCTCATTTTGAGTATTACATTCCACATGCAGATAACCCCCTTATCAGGCCTTAGAGTGGACGTATAAAAGCTTGGAAATTGAATTTACATGCGGCCATGGACTTGATAATGTTTATAGCTGATTGGATGGATTCACACAAGGTTTTATGATGTCATCTTTCCGCTTATTAATTACGCTGTTATGCATTTGGAAAGAAAATCCAGTTTGAATGCACCTGGTAAAGTGTATTGTTTGTCTCTGTGTCTTTCTCTTCTACATTCCATCCTCCTCTTCCCCACCTTCCCCCTCTCTCTTCTTCTTTGTTCTCTATAGTTATGTATGCAGTACTGGCCGGAGAAGAGTTCGTGTTGCTATGGTCCCATTCAAGTCGAATTCATCTCAGCAGACATCGATGAAGACATCATCAACCGCATCTTCAGGATCTGCAACATGGCCAGGGTACTCACTGCTCAAAGCCTTCACCGTCTGATATCTGAGTAGTTTGGTATTTGAAGGTTCAAGGTTTTAAAAATGCGTTCTTTTCATGTATAATGTGCAGTATATCGATCCGGTGGAACTTTTCCTTGTGCTGTGAAGTGCTGAGTGCAGGTATACGGCCATGGAGACCACCTTCACATATAAAGGAACTCCCCCACAGTTCACATTGAGACATTAGTTCATTATTGAGACAATATAATATTATATTATTGTTATGACCTGAAGGTTGTCATACAGTTGAACGAGATAAACATAGGTTTGTTCACAATGTCAATGCTAAATAATTTTATAATTACAGGCCTGAGGCTTATTGTTGATTGACTGATTGATTAATTGATATTTTACTAGGCAGACTAAGGATCACTTGCCTGACAGTTAACAGAAATACAAAATGGTTTGGATGTTCAGATAAAAACTACCCAATATACATTTCTTGACCTATATTTGACATATACCAATAGATAGTGGAACAGTACACCCAGCAACACAATATAACAACACAGAAAAGGCATTTTTCATTTTATGTGACCTTTGCTTTCCCCTAAACATCTAGCAAGATGACACTGTAGCAAACCCACTACATCACTAACACACTGTAGCAGCCAGGCTAACTGAGTCCTGGTTGAGTGAGTTCTCCATAGAGAAAATGGCAGTGCGGAAGTAGGTGGTGCATTAACAACGGATCATTTTGAATCTTCTCCTTTTTCTTCCTCTTTTCCGCTTCCCTCCTCATTTCTCTTCTTACTTCCTTTTCTTTCCTCTGGCCTCCCCTTGTTACTCCCTTCTCATCTAATTTTCCCACCCATCAGTGACGGTAAAATTCTGGCAGTGCCCTATCGTCTGCATGCTCCTATAGTGCTTAGTGAACTCCCTACTACCCTGCTCTCTATATTCAAACTCTCTCCTCTCTCTCTCCACCGTTCTCCCTCTCACACACATCACCAGTCTAGCGTGAAATGGCTCATATCATCGCCACAACAGCACATCTCACACTGTGAGAGCAGCTCCAACCTAGCTGAGTCTGTACCACTAACCACTAAGCCATCAAATGAAGAGAGAGAGAGAGAAAAGGTTTGAGAGAGAGAAAGGGAGATGTACAAAAAAGAGGAGGATAAAAAGAGAAATGAAGAGTTCTGAAGGGAAGGAAAAGTAGAGAGAGAGTCAGAGGAAGAAAAGAGGTTAAGAAAATGAAGAAGAGTGAGGCTAAGAAAAAAGTTTGAAGCAGGAGTTGATTGCAAAGGAAGATGGTGGAAAAGGAGAGAAAGATAAAAAGGAGGAAATAGATAGAAAGAGAAAGAAGGGAGGAAGAGAAATGGAAAGACAGGAGAGAAAAATCTGCATCAGTATACATGTGTTTATATGTGTGTGAGTATGTGACTGCCTGTGTGTGTGTAAATGTCAATGTGCATATGCATGTGAGGCAAACCGAGCAGTAAATCAGTCTGACAGTGATGGTGGTTTTTGGTATTTAAGGTGGTGGATGCCAGCCGCCTCGGGCCAGATGAGTGAAAACATTTCGTCTGCCATGAAATTGAATTAAACATTATAGGATGCCTTCTTTGTTAAGTCCAATCCCATTTCTTTTTGAAAAGACATTTTGTTAAAAAGCAAGAACTAATTGGAACACAACAGTCTGCTAACACATGAAAAATGCTTTATGTATCAGTTTAGTTAAAGTAAATCGTTACAAAATGAGACTGTTCCCCTCCGGTAACAAATGAGACCACCACTGAGAAGACTGGCAGCTAAAGCTAAAAACAAAAGGCAAAGCTTCAGATTAAACACTGAATTCCTGAAATGACTTGATGGCCAAGAGACATGTTAGACTCCACATTGGATCTTTTCCAATGATAGCTTGATTCAACAAGGTTTGGGTATGTATCATGGTGTCTAACGCACATTTTAGAGATTGACAAACTAAATCAATAAATAATAATTCTGATATGATTGTCTTTCTATCAAAGCCTCATGACGCATTCTAAATGCAAACTCATCCACTATAAATAACTGTGATCTGATGCTGAAATTAGACCTACAAACACATTTATTTCTGAGGTTTCATGGAAAATTTGGTTTTAATTCTGAGAAACAGCATTGGCAGTATTTGAGATAATGTAGTAATGGTTTGAAATGTTACACACACTGTAATATCTGGAAGGTGTTTCAGTTGTTTACCCGTTTTTACAGTCCCTGTGGAATTTCTGCCTGATTTTGATTGTGGTGATGACAGCTGTGGTGATAAAAATCCAAATCCTCTATCCTCTCTCCTCAGCCACAAGACGGTTATCGCCTGGTGCAGCACTTCCAGTTCATCGGCTGGCCGGCCTACAGGGACACGCCTCTCTCTAAGCGCTCCATCCTCCAGTTGGTCAGGAGGCTGGCTAAGTGGCAGGAGCAGTATGACGGAGGAGACGGGAGGACTGTTGTACACTGCCTGTAAGTTCAACACGCACACACAGACACACATATGTGGATGCAAATACTCCGTAACGTGAGAAAAAAGTAGGAACCGAAACAAAGGCTGCTCAATGGGACCAACATAAAAATGGATGACAGACTGGATAACAAGACCGAAATGCAATATTTGCAGAATATTGATTTCCAGGAAGCATGACGATACCACTAATGTGGTATATGGAAGTATGCAGTATATATAGTAAGTCAGAGGTATTACCAGAGTAAGTTCATCTTTTAAACAAGCTGAAATAATAGTATTTACACACACATGCATGTGTGTTTGTACAAAAGTGCACAAACACTGCTCAGCTCCATTCAGTTCCTATCTGAGCAGAACAAATGAAGCTGATAATGAGGGAGGGAAACAGAGGCTGTAAAATCTATAGAAGAGAGATTACAAGGAACTTCACTTGCAATGACACACACACACACACACACGCACATGCATACACACTCCAAACGTTGCCTTAAGCACATCACTGATGCTCATCCAATCAGCATCCCCTGTCACAGCTCATTGGGCCAATCAGAAGTGGCATTGATTTGTTTCTTCTAGCTGCTGTGAGGTTTTCTTTTCTTTTCAGTGTTTCCTATCTGTGAGAGTTTGTAATAATATGCTGTTATGTTTAAAACCAATTTGTTTCTAATTCAAACTCAAAGTTTAGCAAAAAGTCTGACAAATAATTCTCAATTGTTTCTAAATACACAGTTTATATTTTTTCAGATCTCTAGGCAACATATTAGGAGATATAAAAGTCACTTTATGTTCATGATTTTAATGCTTTTGTAAAATAACCCAGTATTGTCAACTGGTGGCCTGCTAATGTTAAAACATTTTCAGCTGCAAGGCTTAAATAGTTAATCACTGAAAGAAACAACAGGAGACATTATCAGTCCTGCTACTGTAGCTAAAAAATAAAACTCATCTATTGACCCTTACAGAATCAATAGTTTAATACCTGGTATTTTGTGGAAAAATAGATAATTACAGAGCTACACATCCTGTCCTCAAACCATCCCTTTTGGCTATTGTACTTTTTCTAAATTAAAATGTACATTCATTCATTTGGCAGACACTTTTGTCGATGTACAAAGGAACAAATTGAGATACCAACCATTTCAAATGTACAAAATCACTGGTAGGTTAAAAGTTCTTACAATTATATGTATTCTTGTATATAAAATAACAATAAATAAAGACAAAAAAGTAATTTAGAAGTAAGTCCTTCAGTTTTAATTGCCTTGTGCATCCACTGTTATGTTCCACCCCAGTAAATGTGATGGGGCTGCAAGCTTTGTCTGCTTCTGGATAAAGACAGCTACACTGACTAATCAGCCCAGCTTATTGATTTCACAGACTCAGTAATACCTGAGATAAGGAGAAACATGATGGTTCAATCAGTAGCTGGTGAAAATGGATTATTTTTCTGCTCCTCACTTGTCCTGGAGGTTGGAGTCTGATGGGTCTTTAATGCTGAGCAAATGTCTCATTTTCAGCAAACCACACTGGGGAAACCTGTTAGCACAGCAGCACATTTAACACATCAGTCTGTCTGTGTGGTTTATATTTAAAAGGTATATACATCTGTAATTTAGATAATAAAAATACTGAGTTGTCTGGCTCCAGCAGATCCCTAATACATTCACAGCATGTTGCAGTTCAATTTCATTCATGTGTTTGTAGGTTTCTATCAGATAGGAAGACATTGTACAAATTAGATCATTAGACAACTTTATTTGGAGGTAAAACTCAAAGTGAGTGCAATGTTAATGTATCTTAAGCAAGACAAACAATAACCAACCCTATGAAAATAAGTTCCAAGTTGTGATAACACAGAAGTATCCTGCAACCATTTGAACAAAGTCCTCCTTAAAACTGTGTTGTTTTCATAAAGGAGCACGTAGATCACTACCAACCATTCACCAAACACGAAGCACTACCACTGTTCTCTGTACAACTTAGAACCGTCACTAATCGACACAAATATTCTTTTAAAAATAAACCATTTTCACAACAGATACATGTAAGAGGCTAACAGTGCAAAGATGATGATTGTAGAGGAGGAATGTCAAATGGCTTCAGCTGTATCTGATTGACACTCAGATACCGAGGTTAATAAGCTACCAACCATCTCTTGTACATTTCTATATAAACTGTGGAAGTTATTCAGTTGCCTTGACCCTCAGCATCACTTGAATCTTGACCTGTATTGATTTTATTGGGTTTGCTGGTTGTTCTTCAGTAATTAGGTTTATAATATTAATGTACTTTAGCCCTGAGATGCATCTGACAGCACTGATGTAAAATGTATTTGCTCTCATTTTTTTTTCTACCTAGAAATGATCTTTTGACACATAACAAGCATCTCAAACACTGAAGCTAAGATGAAGTCAGGAAAGTAGTGCATAAGGGATACCTTTACATTTTAAATGTAAACGTTGCCCAAGCTCAGTGTAATGAAGAGCCGAGGTGTTTGTGCAAACATGCAATAAAACCATCAAAATTACTGGTTCATGAGGCAGAGGTGATACTTTATTTTAAGGGATTCTGAGTGAAAGCATTAAATTATAGACAATTCAGCAAGAGCAACAAAGTCAACAAAAATTGACCACTAATCTGACTCTATCTAAGCTGGATTGGAGAACTTTAGTGGGCCTGGCATTGCTAATGCTGAATGGGTCGATAGTGGGTGATTTTGTGATGGCTGCCACTCCACCTCTCAGTAAATGAATGTTTTATTCAGTCTGAATACTGAAGGAATTCAGCTGGAACCAGGAGAGACAGGAAAGTGTTTTCGTGGTGGGTGGTCTGACTGCTGACTGGCAGAGCACTGACTGCTGGTTGGAGCACAAAGCCAGTAAACACACAAATATGTTTGCATCACTGCACAAGTCATTCTTTTTATAAAGCCTTAAAAAGTCAAATTTAAGGTATTCAAATATATTCAAATGTCATAAATCCATTAGTGGAGCTCTTAATTTTTCTTTAAAAACTACAAGCAGAACTTTATTCAATCACTAAACTTAATCTAATGAACAATTAAAATGCAATTTGTCCAAATATGTAGACAGTACAAAATAACAATAATATGAACATTAACACAACATTAAGATTGATATACCGTATATTAATTATATACTATATATACAGTATATTCTATGTATGTATTTGTGTGTGTGTGTGTGTGTGTGTGTGTGTGCTGGGTGTGTCTAGGTCATTCACTGTCCTTCAGATTGTGGCATGTTGATATATACTAGGCAGCAAGACATATCCTGTCTCCTTCTCCGAGGAGTATTTTTTAATTTTGAGAGGTCATTACGCTCTTTGAAATCTTAAATTACAGAGTTTAACTTGTTAAAGTAAATGTTCCTTATTTCACTGAATGTTTTACATTCCGCTGAAAAACTAATTTATGAGTTTTTTTTTTTTTTTTTTAATCCATTGAAAGTTTTCAGGGGTCATAGGTTTCAAGAGCATTTTTTAAAGGATGACACAGTCAACCTCAACACAGCAGCAGCAACAAAGCAGAGGCAGGAGAATAACTCGGAGGAAAAGAGAAATGCCTGAAAGAAACATTAACTTCTATGATAAACACATTTTTAAAAGCCTGGCTCCCATGGTGATTAATGGAAAAAAGCAAGTTCCTGCTCTGTAAAGCAGGAGAGAGAACATCTGACTTGTGGCGCATCAAAGAAACTCTTTCTCTTTCTTAATTCTCTCTCTTGCTTTTCTGTCCTTCCTTCACCTCTCAAGCTCTCGTTCTCTTATTTTTTCCTTTCTCTTTATGATCCAACTAATGATTTGGGCTTACACACCTCAGTTTCCAGGATGACGATGATATTGTTTAATGATGAAGATCTTCCCTCCTTCTTCCTTCCCACTCTTTCCCTCCTGCTCTACCTTCCTCCGTCCTCCTCCTCCTCCTCTGCAGTACCGGCGGAGGGCGTTCTGGAACGTTCTGTGCCATCTGCAGCATCAATGAGATGATCCAGCAGCAGAACATCGTGGATGTTTTCCACACCGTCAAAACACTGAGGAACAACAAGACTAACATGGTGGAGACTATGGTGAGGACTCACAAATACAGGTGGTGATAATGGAGGTCACATATTAAGTATCAACTTTTATCAGACACACACACAAATAATCTACATACCTACTTATTTACATGTATACCTACGTAACTACAGACATACAGACCAAATTTGTTGAATTTTACTCTCTTTTGCAGTTTTCAATAAATAAATGCTAAACTGTGAAGAGACAACAACAAGTGGCATCTAACTGGACACACTTATAAGAAGAAAGCCAGCATGAGAAAGGAAATCTCATTAATTACCATTTATAATTAGAGATAAACGTGACAATTATTTGCAATCCAGATTTTAGATTGTATTGCCCAGGCCCTGTCTTCATATTTGACAGTTCTGCACATGATTGACTGTATTTCCGATTCTAAAGTTCAGGAGTCGCTGTTCTGTGTCAAGGCAGGAAGAAGTGCATCCGTTATGTAGTCAGGTGTAAAGTAAGAATACGGAGGTCAGGATGGTGGAGTTCTGCAGTTCACGTCCTGTTAATTAATTAATGCTTCTTTTATGAAGGTAACCTTCTTCTAACCTTCACCAAGTAGTTTTAGTTACCTTCACTTAACCAACTCAACTCTGTTGTTTAAAGGAAGGGGTCACAATTTAAAAAAAGAAAACCTCTTTCACTCTTCATATGTGCACCTGACCTGTTGTTTGAAGACAGAATTTAAAAATTGTGAACCTATCCTTTAAGTATAAGTCTTTCGTCAGATATCTATTACCTGTCTGGTGGGTAGGGCAGCATGAACAGATAGTGTATGTATTAAGATATATGCATTAAGATACATGCAAACACATACGTTTCCATACACTAAACAGAAACAGTCATACTGTTGTAGGCAGGACCCTGGGGCAGTGGTCTTCTATGTGAGACAGATGATGCAGTTCTCTCCATGGCTACACACACGCACACCAACACACACACAGGTAGCAGCTGTCCTAACACATTTCTCATCTTCATAAAGAAATGCTCAATTTGTTAGTCCCACCCAAGGACTACAGCACACCTGCTGACAGACACACAGCCTTAGCTAGGACTACACCATGCTAACAGGACAAACACATACACAGCTTTTTCCAACATAAGCTGATGCTCAGGGATAGGTGTAAAGGAGATAGTTTTAGGATGTTGAACTTGAACTTTGACTGCAACCTTTTTTTTTTTCGGCCATGTGTAGCAATTTAAAAATAATTTTGCAGCCGACTCACCTTTGCCTTTTGTTCTGTTTGTCCCTCCACAGGAACAGTACAAGTTCTGCTATGAAGTGGCTCTTGAGGCACTCAGCTCCTTCTGATCAGCTGTGTGCCGAATTTCTCTTTTCTGATTCGCCGTTGACGCTGCCTGTCACTCTCGACGCAACACTGGGACACACAGAGTGCAAAACTACTTTGTGTTGACCTGAACCCAACCTGTGAGCATGTGTGCCTGTGTGTGTGTGTGTGTGTGTGTGTGTGTGTGTGCGTGCGTGTGTGAGAGAGAGAGCGTGTGTGCACGTGATTGTGTGTGAATAAGAGACGGCATGCTTGCATATTTGAGTGTGCGCGTGTGTATCTATACGTGTGCCTGTGACAACACACACACACAAACTGTACAGAGGAGAAAAAAAAAGCGACAAACACACACACACACTGGTGATTTTCATGTGTGTGTGTTCGCTTCAGTGAGACTGAGGACTTTACATGCTTGTACAAAGAAAAAAGAAAAAATGATATGTTGAAAAAAACAAAATCAGATGTTTAAAAAAAGCGCCACTTTTTTCCTTCTCTCTCTCTCTCTCTCTCTCTCTCTCTCTGTCCTCTCTGCTGGGCTGTGATGTGATTATTGTACAGTATTTCCTTTTTAGATATATTCTACGCCTTGAATGTTGTCTCCCTCTGAAGGCTGGATGCACACTGGAAGATTTTTTTTTTTAAACTTTCACATCTAGCTGAGGTTCAAATGATGCCTAGACTCAATTTGAACTCCCAATATTTCTCCAGCCAGATTATTTATAGGGAGTGATGGAAAGTGTTTGGCTGGGTTTAGCTGAAATGTGGATTGCTGTTGAAATTGCGGATGTTGACCAATGATTCAGCTAGCTGGATCAAACCAAAAAGCAACAGACAAGTGTTTGCATATCTGGCATTTTCTCTTTGAAATCACAAGCTGATAAATTTCCTTGCAGCTAGTGCTTCTTAAACATGTCTGTGGTAGATGCTAAAGATATTTGTAATTCAGTCATATGCAACAACATTTTTCTTTTCCTTCATACTGCGTCAAGACAAAGTAATTTATGGTTTTCTTTTGACAAACACATTTTCTGTCACTGGGAAAATAATGGTTACAGATACAGTTAAACACAAAAATGAAGTAGCATATTACAAGCATATTACATTAAGTGGAGTGAAGTGCATGGTGAAGAACAACAACAGCAGTACACAGACAAAAGAAAAAAAAAATGCCTTGCCTTTAAGACCAAATGTTGCTGTTGTTGTTATCTCTGCTCCAGGTTTTTTCATTGGAGCTGTAAGAAAAAAAAAAAAGTTAAATAAATGGTTTTGGATGGCTTTATGGAAAGTCAGTCGTGTCAAAATCGTATAGTGTGCATCCACCCTTTCTGTAAATAAGATAAGACAACCACAGTCAAACAAACAAACAGACAAACATCATGCACCAGACACATTACAGAAAGAGGTTATCATTTCAAAACACTATCGCTGTAAAAAGCTGTCAGTGTCATTTTCAGCGATTCAGCAATGATAGTTTGCAAAGTCTTATGTTATCTTACTACAAACTCTCCATTTAGACATGTTGTCTAAAAAATTCAAATGTTTGTTTTTTTGTTAAGTTTTTGTTTTTTTGTTTTTTTCCCCCTTAAGGACCTGATCACCCTGCATCTCATGTATGGTCAGAACTACACTCACATACTACATGATTATTGAGAACTGAAAAATCCATGTGGTCATTCCAGAAATGATAAATGATGATAAAAAATATAAAAATGTAATTTATTCCACTTTTTTTGTTTAATTTGTTAGTGTGGTTTACTTGCTTTGAATTTAAACTGGGATAAATTATTAACTGAAATCATGACTGGCCCAACCATGTTTACCTTCACGCCCCCAAATAATCAATCAATAACATTTGTTTTTAGTACAGTAACTTTCAGCTGTATAAAACGTAGAGCTGTGTCCTGTTAGTGTGAATGATTTGGACCTAACCTGAACTCTCACCTGCAAAATGGTGAAAATGTTTTTGTACCTTCAGATTTAAAAAAAGGTACAAAATTTGGACCCTGAAGCAGATGGGATTTATTTAAACACACACAGGTTGGATTTGTCAGCTACACTTTTTTATCATTCACCTTAGGCAGTTTAATGACATTGACACATCAAAACAATCAAAGGTTGAAAGAGGATTGTGTAGCCCAAAGGTGTCCCAAACAAAACAAAAAAAAAGAAATGTAGGTACAGAAACATATCGGTTTCTTACTGTTTGCACATTCACACACATTTCCAGTATGGTTGTAAGTTTTAGTCTCCAAAATGAGCTCAAAAAACTAAACTTGGGGATTAGACAGTTTTCCCAGCCTGCCTTCTACCATTAAAATGACAACACAAAGACAAAGCAGCAGGTCTCATTTACTTTTCCTCTGTAAACAAAGCCTCAAATGTGCTTTCCACCGAGCCCACTGAGGTGTGCAGGTTTAAAAATTCATTTGACAAACTCTCTCCCCATTCTTAATCAGAAATGATCCCATTTGGTGATTGACCCCAAGCTAAATGAAGGTCAACGTGGCTGACAGTTCAGATGCCACAGCTCAACAGACATGTGTAGCAGAATGGGAGTTAATGAGAATTATACAGGATGAGAGGCTTACCTCAGCTCCCCATTATCTTCTCCTCGTTTGATCAGACCTTTATAGCTGCCTTTGATGGAGACTGATATAAGATGTTCTGCCCACAAATGAAAATCCTGATTTTCATTGTACTGATTTTTTTTGTGGGCGTGGTGCCAGAATTGATTTCTTATCTTTGTGTGCAACATTTTATCTTCCAACAGAACAACTGGTTTTTTTTCTATAGCTCTCCAAAAGGGTAACTCTCCTTCATAGGGGTCAGAGGTCAGTTAGTTGACTTGGTGTCTTGCTCAAAGACACTTCAGCAGGATTAAATCTTGCCACTTAAAACAGTGATTCTAATGGTTTCAGTCTGTGAATGTTAAGTTGTAAAAGGAGGCTTATCAGCGATGTTTGGTAGAGAAGTTACTGCCCTAAAACAAACAGAGAATCCCAAATTTCTGTTTAGCGCCACTAGCGCCAACTCCATGTCCTCCACATCACTGCAGAGAATTGAATTAAATCTGCTCATGGCTTTAAAAAAAAAATTAACATACACTAAATGCTCTGTTTTGTTTTTGCACCTACTGAACTGTGTTGAGTCAAAAGAACTGTGATAATATTTAGGAGGGCACTTTTCTACAACATACAGATTAGTTTAGCCTGAAGTAATATGGCCAATGAAAGAACAAGACACCAGATTAAGGGCTTAATTTTCAAACACCACAGATCTGTTTTAGAGGAAACTAACAAAGAGAACACTTTGTAAGCCAATATCTTAAAAAAAAAAACTTGTTGCATGGTTTACTTTTGAGTCAGCCATTAATTCATAACAGCAGGTGTCTGTATTTTGAGATAAAGGGTTACCCAGTTTTGAATTAAACTTCATATTTCAAAAAGGTGAAGGTCTGTCTCTAGTGAACGTTTTTTAGTAAGCAAAGTTTTCTCATAAGTTTCAAAGTTCTTGGTAAGAACCGTCATGCTTGTGACATACTGTTCAGTCTGCGCTTTTGTTTGTTTTTTGCTTGAGTCCAGTCAGGCTCGTTAATGGACCTATCCAGACAAACACAGTAAGATTGTTGTATTGGAGACTATGTGGATGCCAGAAATGTTTACCCTTTTATTTCCACTAAGGCTTTATTTTTATTGGCTTGGTTCATGGCTGTTCATCTGTATTATATTTTGTTTGCTTTACTTTGTTGTTTTTTTTTGTCTTGAATTTGTACATTTCTTTTGTATAATTATTATTCTGAAGATTATTTGTCTAGCAAAGTGTTGTTTAGATCTGGTGATGCCATTACCATTGGTTGTTTAGTTGTTTGAAATGTGGTTAACATGAAATAAAGGGACCAAAATGTTGAATGTGATCTTATCTCCTCTTTACAGCCTCCAGTGTTTGATATTATTAACAATATGTATTCATCTGATAGACCTGATAGACAGTTAATTGTTGCAACACATATAACAAAGTATTCCTCTGATGCTAGATCTTGTACATAACACAGATGCATATCTTGGTTTAAGTACCAACTAAATGGATTTCCTGGAAATCAAAAGGAACTGTTTGAAATATGGACATTTGATGTATGCATTTATTTCTTTGATTATTTGATTTTGCACTTTTGCCTTTTTATTGGATAGAGAACAGTGTAGAGCCAGACAGGAAATCAGGGAAGAGAGAGAGAAGGGGTTGGACATCAAAAGAGCACAGATGGAATCAAACCCGAGATGTTGTGGTTATGTGGTACGCTGCTCCATAACCATTCTGCAATCAGGAAAAACCATTTATTCATGTTGAAACGTGGTCTTTAACTGTCCCAGTTTAAAGGTCCAGTGTGTAGAATTTAGTGGCATCTAGCAGAAATGGAATATAATATTCACAAGAATCATAGTTTTAATTAGTGTATAATCACCTGAAAATAAGAATCGTTGTGTTTTCATTACCTTAAAATGAGCCCTTTATATCTACATAGGGAGCAGGTCCTCTTCCACGGAGCCGCCATGTCGCGGCCACTATTCAACAATATCCCAACTTTTACATTAATCATTTGCATTGTTTTAGAACAATATGTAAGTCATACAGCAACTTTAAAGTATATAAAGTACTTCACAATACAAGCATTTAAGCAATAAATAAATAAATAAATTAAATTAAACCAACAGGACAGTAAGAGACACAAGAACAACAAAATAAAATCAAAACAGAAATAACAAAAGCCCAGAATCATCTATTATGAATATACAGTAATATGCATGTACTTGGGGGCTTCACTATCTAGGGCTTGATGGGTACATTTCTTAAAAATTAAGATTTTATATTTAATCCCAAAGAGAGCTAAAGTAGCTGTAAATCTGATAGATGCAAGCCTGCAGTGATGAGAAACACAACTAATAAAAACCAAACCGTTAAAAGTAAAGTCTACTTATAGAGAGGGAAAGACAGTATTATCACCAACTTCATTCTATATAATTCTTATTTAATTACTATTAATTCTGTTTAATTTATCTTGAGACCTCTACCTACTGTTTGCTCTCCTTCAAGTCACAAGTTTCCCTGAGATGAAGTAAAAAATAAAAACAGTCTTTATAGGCTGATTTTTTTTCTATTTTGAATCAATCAGAGTCAGTGATGAACCCAGCTCCAAGCCAACGGCCTCATCCTTTATTTAGCTGGTTGATTCCCAAGGAGCTCATAAATATGCATGAGCCTGTGATTAGCATAAGCACCAAGGACAGGGCCTGTACCTTGGCATTATGACGATCAATCAGAAACACTAAGGGGCTCCTCAGAGGGAAGCTGTCTGTCAGCTTGGCTTTGGGCTGAGTTGATGCACGCACACACGCATCAAAAAAAGGTACGCTCAAAGCATACATAACATACAGACACACACATATCACATAATACAATAATAATAATAATAATAATAATAATAATCAAGTTTATTTGTATAGCACGTATAAGTGCTAAAACCAGCATTACAAAGTGCTTTACAACACAGTCATGTATGAATAAACAGGCAGGCATAAGGAATAAAAGTTAAAAACAATGGATGATTAACAACCATAAATAAAACACCAAGGATAAAATGTAAAAACAATGGGTGAATTAAAACTTAAAACAGAGCAGTGCAAGACAACAGCAAAATAAAGTACAATATAACACAATAGTTAAGAGTAAAAATAAACATAAAAAGAAAAGAAAAATTATAAGAGATAAAAAAAAGTCTTCAAAAGTGATTTAAAAGAAGATACTGATATAACAAGCCGGAGTTCGTCAGGCAGGCCGTTCCACAGCCGAAGAGCCCTAACAGCAAACACTCGTCCCCTTTAGTCTTTAAGCGTGAGGTGAAAACAGTCAGTGGGTTCCTGCCTGAGCAGCTCAGGTTGTGCACTGGTTGTGGGGACAGCAGTTCAGATATATATTCTTGGGCCAGGCCATGAAGGGCTTTAAAAGCAATATGTAAAATCCTAAAATCGATCCTAAAACAAATGGGCAGTCAGTGTAAGGTAATTAAAATTGGAGTAATGTGTTCTCTTTTATTGGTTTTTGTTAGGAGTCTCGCTGCTGCATTTTGCACAATTTGGAGTCTATTAATTGATTTCTGATTTATACCCATTAAAAGAGTATTACAATAATCCAACCATGAGGAAATAAAAGCATGAATGATAGTTTGAGTGACATTAAAACTCAGCATTGATCATATCCTAGCAATATTCCTCAGATGGTAGAAGCATGACTGGATGACTTTGTTAGTGTGTTTCTCAAAAGTGAGGTTAGTATCAAAGAGCACACCCAGGTTTCTGACAGTTGGTTTAACATTAATTGATAAGGGACTAAGAGTGGAAGAGAGGACTGGATACTAGGATCCAGATTGTCAGGACAAATGATATTTATCCGAGTTTAATTTAAAAATTGCTGACATCCATTTTTTTAAATATCTGCTAGATAATTTGCAAGACTGGAAAGGTTTGAAGTTTCGGTAGACTTTACTTAATGTATAATGTGGCCGAGTGGGAGCATATACAGCAAAAATAAAATCGGTCCCAGTAGTGACCCCTGAGGGACTCCACAATCTACTAAAGAGTGACATGGTCACCAATAGAAACAAAAAAATTCTGATTTGTCAAATAAGAACAAAAGCACTTCAAAGCCTCTCAATCAGAATTTTGTGGTCAACTATATCAAAAGCTGCACTTAAGTCTAGCAGTACAAGAATGGAGCGTACACCAGTATCAGCCATTCTTAAAAGATCATTTGTCACTCTTATAAGTAAAGTCTCAGTGATGTGATGATTTTTTTAAAAATGTTGTTTTGTCTCAATGCTTCGAGGAGTTGTAGGGAAACCGTCTTCTAAAGGACCTTTGTAACAAAAGGTAATTTTGAAATTGGTCTGTAATTGCTGCATTCTGATGGATCAAAGCTGGATTTTTTTATAAGTGGTTGCACACAAGCCATCTTCAAATATTCTGAAACGCAGCCAGAGTATAAAGAAATGTTAATTATTGAGACCAATCAGGGGGCAGTCACAGCTAGTACATCACGGAGAAAAGCCACGTCCAAAGCATGGCCGTGGTTATGTGTAGGTCATCAGAAGGGTTGTCAACATGGATATTAAAATCACCGGCTAAAATAATTCTATCACAAGTAAGAACAATGGATGATAAAAAAAAAAAAACAACAACTGAGAATTCAGGTAAAAAAATCTGATGTAGATCTCGGAGGACGATAGATAATTACACAGAGGGTGGGGGTTGCACATTTAATTTTAAAAACAAGTACCTCAAAACTACAGACATCAGTCACCTTTATGGGGTAGCATCTGCGTTTGTGAAATACTGCAGTTAAACCTCCACCATGCCCCATTTAATCTGACTGAAACAATAATAAAAAGGGGGGCATAGTTCACAAACCCGACAGTCATCCCCAGATTGCAGCCATGTCTCTGTTAAAAACCTAAAATCAAGCTGATTAGAAATGATACATCATTTAGAATAAAAGTCTTGCTGAGAGAGCTCTGTCATTAAGAAGAACGAGCTTAACTGAGGTAGATGGAGGGTGCAAACGAATGCTTAATAAATTAGATGACACAGCAGATGTTGAAGACCTAACACAAAACTTCCTGTTGCTGATCTTGACCAGGACATTTAAAATGTCAACGGAGGGTCCGAGCCCAGTAGAAAATGTACTACTGTTAAAACTGGAACTAAAACGACAGGGACTAGGACCTGGGGGACATCAATCTTTGACAGACTGGTCAGCAAGCATGGACAGGTAGCATGGTGTATGCCATATATGAGGTTAGTGGAGAGCATGTGCAAGTCAGTTTTGTTTAAGTGGAGCCCATCTGCTCCAAAAAGATGCCTCCTGTCCCAAAAAACATTAGAATTGTCTATAAAGCCCGCGCTGTTGGAGTCACAGGTACAGGAGACCAGGTGTTGAAGCTGAGCAGCCTGCTGAAACGCCCCATTCCATGGCCACAGGTGGGGGTTGGTCCAGAGATGAAAACACTGCGGTGGGATTGCTTTAGTGCTAAAAAGACGGAAAAGGTTGTGTTTTAGTAACTCAGACTGCTGTTTTTGAATGTCGTTGGTACAGACGTGGATAATGATTCTATCAGCCTCGGGGTGGGATTTTATTATGTCTGGAAATTTCTCCACAATGGTGCCGGGAAAAGACAGTATATGACCCCCCTTCATTCTCACGTTCCTCACAATCAAATCTAAGACTATAGGGTTTACGGAGGTGAAGGGGGCATGAGATAGAGCTTGATGCCAGACCGTAAACTGGCCTTCTAGGGGTGGATGATGGAGAGTCCGGGCTGAGGCTCTTGGAGGACCAGAGTGGGAGACTTTGCAGGCTCATTCAGGACTTGGAAACGGTTTTCAAGCTGGAGAGGCTCAGGTGGAGCAGATGATGGACCTAGATTTTGGTTTTGCACCCAGCTATTGCCAAGGATCTTCCACTGTGGATGACTGGGCGTGAGTGGCGCTGGTGCCAGTCTAGGGGACAGTCATGGTCACCTCAGCTGCACAGGAGGTCACCGCCAGGATAAGGGAGTCGACGAGATCTTTGCCTTCTTTTTATTTGATAGAGGTTGGAAACTCTGAATTTATGCTCCACAATCTTCTGGCTCAGACGGAGGCAGCCGGCACAGTCGGGAGGAGAGGTAAGTGAAGGCATTTTGTCTCGGTTGAGTGGAGATCACGCAGGAGAAGCCAGGAGCAGAAGACAATCCACCAGCTACCTGTGATTGTAGATATCATCCACAAAGTTTAAAAGTGTGCCAATAGATCTAATAAAGGAGTCGCTCAAAATCATGTGAAATATTCATGAGTTCTTTGCTGGAAATCAAAACTATAATTATCTTAGCTCATACACAGGCACAGGCAAAGCATGCCTACACACACACACACACACACACACAGTCTCTCACAGATACACACAAATACAAAGCCAATGTCTATATGTACGTTTGTCTCATATTCTTCTCTCTCTCTCTCTCTCTCTCTGTCTCTCTCTCTCTCTCTCTCTCTCTTTCTCTCTCTCTCTCTCTCTCTCTCTCAATTTCAATTTCAATTTATTTTTTTTATTTCTAACATGTTAAAATAAAATATATAGGCAGCAAACTTTCAGTAAACAACACAAATAATAACCATTCAATCTTTGAAAAGGGCGTAAGATGAAGTACTTTTCTAGTCGCACCCCTTTTTTATACTTTATCAATCAAATCATAGCCAAAACATTCAAAACAATACAAGCGACCCCACACTCTCTCTCTCTCTATCTCTCTATCTTTCTGTCTCCTTCTTTATTCATTCCAATTCAGAGCTGAGTTTGTAATGAGTTTGAAAATTGGCCCATTTCATTTGCTCTCACTGAAATGTCATTATCTGGGGGAAGGAGGAGGGGTTCAGGGTGACATCGTAATATATTTTTCCACTCTAACAGGGTTATTAATATATTTTCTCCCAGATAACTTGTAACAAGGTTATTTGGTGTCCGCAGCAGATCCCATGCATCTTTATGTGCTGCATTTACAATGATTCAGAAAATCAGATTCATTTGTTTACTGTGGCCAACATGGTAATCCAGCGTCACACATTTATTCTGCATCTGAGCTGCATTATACACAGCTAAGGTAAGGTCCCTTTCATGCTATGAACATTCTTTAAATGCTTGCTCCTTCAGTAGTCCTATATGCCCAGTGCTCCAATCCCATTCATTCAAACATGCATTTCAGAGCAAACAAAAGTTTTTTTTGTTTGTTTTGTTTTTTTTTCTTTTCCTTCTCTCTAGGATGACTTGGGGGTTGTTTCGTCCATGACAAGCACTTTAAGTTTACAAATGTTAAACCTTAATGGTTTGACATTTCAAAATTCAAAGAGTCCTAACAGATCTTGTGTGCCATTCAAACTGTCTTGTCAAAAGATTTAGAGAAAGCTTCTTGCAGCACCATGATTGGCCACTGGAGAAACAGTTAGCTCTCCCAACGAAATAGAAACTTGTGAAATAAATTTCTTATCCAGTATTTTTGCTCAGTCTTGAATCCACTTTGCTGGCACTGTTTATCAATTCAAACCCAACTAGACAGGTCTCAGTTTTGGACAAGATATTAGTACATTGAATTAGTAGAATTGCGAAGAATTATGCTAATACACTGTACATTAACTATAGCATGAAGTCAAGTTAGTGAAGCTCTGTAAGAACCGTGTTCCCACACATGCGCAGTGGCATCTGCCGTACATGGAACTACTCTCCTGAGACTGAAAACGTGACTGTTGTTATTAGTCGAGCCGTGACCAAACTCTTCATAATGAAGGAACATGTCACCCAGTTCAGCGGTGTGGCTTTTTTAATAGTTTTTGGACAACAACAGAGGTCTACAGCACAGAGGAATAAAATATATCAGACTGCATAAAATCACCAGCCTTATCATTAAATAGCACTTTCTAAGCCAATATTGAATGTATTAGATTTCTGTTACCTTTATAAATACAGATAGACATACTGTAACATCCACAAGTTGCAATAAAACGTGGGACTTCTGTTTCAGCTACATCAAAAGTTTCATTGTGTGCATCATGTCTTCTCTGTTAAAAACACAATTCATTGTATTCAAAAGTATTTGACCTTTTCTGCAAGCATTCCATTTACATGAGAGACAGTAAAAATCACACTGAGATATAAAACAGAACATAAAACTCATGATACATACTTGTAGAAAACAGCTGGCATTAAAGTGAAGCATATCATGTGTTACTACTGAGGATATAAAAACCAGTCACCTCCAAAAAAAAAAAAAAAAGCTGTGACCTCAACAGAAACAGTCAGCTCATTTACCTTTTTGTGTCTGTGTAAATCCTGCCATTGTTCCACCGATTCTGCTAGTGGGGGAAGCTAACGAGATGCTAAGTCATGCATGACCTGGGGTGCAATCCATCAGCTCCATTCTCATTCAGCCTGGTTTATGCGGAGTTGGACACAAAATGAAGACATATGGGAAATCTCACCTACTGCGGAACAGAATCAACGAGTTTGGAGATTGCTGCAGTGCCTCTATAACCGCACAAGCCAAAAAACTTTTGTTGTTTTCATCACAACCTTCATACTGGGTTAGTTTTCACTAAGTGAGGTACATGTGCCCAAAGAAAGCAGGAAGGTCTAGTGCAAAGATTTGTCTCGTAACTGAAAATCGCAGGCTTGAAACAGAGCTGAGTTGTGTCATAAAATCCTAATATACTACTTCATGTATTCATTGGTGTTGAAGACGTTGCTTTATTGAAATTATGAGTTTGAAGTTCTTAATTGTTTCTCTATCAGTTTATTTAAAAAATGTTTTTGGAAGTTCCAATCTCGTCCTTGCTTCAGTTGACGGAGAGATGAATGGTTTGAATGAAAGCTAAAAGCAGCCGTCCCACTAGGTCAAATTACAGCAAATTATGCCTGCTATGTTATAATTTAAGGGAGAATACTATTCTACCTCCTGTTTGGTAATCCAAGTATATCTTAATTTCATTGTTCTCTCCTTCTGTCTGCTGCTCTTCATCAGTAGCTACCAGCATGGATGGAGATAAACTCAAACTCAGACAGATCCAACACCATCATGTAGGCTTCATCCTGTTTCTCTGCATCGAGACAAGCTCTTAAAATGTGGGTCTCGGATATACAGTTTTTTTTGTGTGTGTTTGTTTTTTCTGCAACTAACAAACAAACTGGACAAACCGACCAATGAAAACTTGGCCTAAGACTCTTCTCATCAACTAACGGTTTGGTTGACTATTAGGGAGCAGGCCTTGGTTTTTATTGTCTATAGTTTTATCATGAACACTGTCGTTCTTTGTTGAGTCACCTTTGATGTAAAATAAGTGATAATGTTTAAATTAGAAAATAAGAAAATATAAGAATGTCCTACCAAGAAAAATGACACAGTAGGTTGAAATGTCAGTCGTCCAAAAACGGAGCAGTGACGCAGTACATTTGTCGACAAATTTCCTCATTTGGAGGGAGGGCTGGTTGGAGGCATTTACCCTGTGGACTGTGTCAGACCGCTGTTTGTTTCCTGTTTCCAACCGTGTGTGTCACACTTCCAGTGGCAAGTTGGGACAGTGAAAAATACAGTAAAACACACACACACGCACGCACGCACGCACGCACGCACGCACGCACAAATTAATTAAAAAATGTATTTGCTCATTTTGTGTTGCCATTGCCTTGATGGTACTAGTAGACAGAATCAAATAAGGTGCCTATTAATAATAATAATAATAATAATAATAATAAAAAAGGTAGAAATAAAATGACTTTGCTGTTAATTCCAAGCTCAAATCAGCTGCTGGGTCCCACACCTGTGCACCAATTTTCTACTGAAGGACAAGACATCTAATTGGACATAATGAAGTTAAAGTGGAGAGCATAGTCTGTAAGTCTTTCTGCTGACCAGGCTTTAAAAAATCACCAAAGGCAGTTAAAGCAGAAGGCAAGTGCAGACAGTAATAGAGGGGAGGGCAATAAGGGGGTGATGCACTTTTAGTGAAGTTCTAAATCTGCTGTCTTGTCTTCTAATATGTCACCTTTTGGCAAGGTTAGAAATCCACAGCTGCTGTTGCAGAATATTAGGCTAATAGGTTTTCCAGTGGTATTGAGCATTGCTTCAATTTCTGCTCTGATCTTTTTTTAATTTTTAAAAAAAATCTTCAATGCCAAATTGGTCTAGAAGGTTATAAGATGTCTAACATGACCTCTCTTCAAAATAGCCTTCTATGAATTATGTTCATATTCAGCTATTCTGAGATCATTCAGTATAATAACCATGTGAAAAAAAGCCATGCATTGAGCTAAATTCTAAACAGAGCATGCCAACATGTTCACAATGACATGCTAAGATGCTGATGTTTAGCAGGTACTTCATTTGTCATGTTTACCATCTTAGTTTAGCGTGTTAGCAGGGTAACATTTTCTAATTAGCACTAAACACAAATTAGCTGTTGGGAATGTCAGCATTGCAGGTTGCTGAGCGTAAACCAAAGTACTGGACAGTTTCAATTTTGTCTAGATGATGGCGACAAATTAAAGGATGACAAAAGATAAGTTAAAAAGTTAAAGGTTGCAATTCATTCCCATGAATGTCTGTAAAAGAAAAAAAAATCATATCAATTTATCCATTAGTTGTCAAGCCTCTAGACTACTGGAGGAAAAGTCAGGGGATCACCAGAGTGATGTGGATTTATCCTCTGAGGACCATGATTTTTTATACAAAATTTAATGGCAATCTAACCAATAATTTTAGTCTGATATAGATATATACATATAGGATCATGCTTTTAATATTTTCATTATAACACAGTCTTTCATATATCAATTGGCCAGAGGCTGGTGGCCTTTTCTCTGATCTTTTACAGCTTTAAAGCTTTACATTATTAATAGCTACTGTCGGAATCTGAAGTAAATGAAAAATCATTTTGTAATTATTCCTCTATAAAGTACATTAACATGGACGTGATTGTTTAAAGTGCTTTGTAAATAACTTTTACTTGACATTCTATTTGTCTGTATGCTGCCTCCAGCCATAAAGCATCACAATGAGCTTGTTAGCAGAATAACAGTAATTAAATTGCAGACACACTCTGATGTTTTGACTCTTATTTATGTATACTCTTATTTCACTGGATATGAAATAACACAGTGACTGGTCTGGTCAAGTGCTGAACTTTTTTTTCTTTCCCTCTCCAGGATTGCAATTAATTAAAACAGAAAGATAACCCAAATGAACACCAGTAAATTATTCGTACAAAATAGCCTGTGAAAATGTGGTTTGCAGATGAAATGTTTCATCATTTATTCCATGGAAACAGGAGAAAAGGATTTTTTCTGATGTTTTTTTTGGGGAGGTTGCTCTCTTTTCAGTTATCAGAAGTCACAGGATTAATGAGCTGTGCATAATTCCTTTAGACAGACCAAAAAGAAACCAACATACAAACTATATAGAAATGTGTGAAGAAAATGTGACATCTTAGTTATTTAAGATATTTTAACGAATATTTTTGAGGAGCAGTTGTCCTCTTTAGAGAAGACTTGTTAAAAAATGACATCCCAAGAATCTGTATTTTATTGTCTGGATCTTTCTCTTGTCAAGCCCTGCAAACAGCTTACAACACACAGTCATACTGTCACTCCAACATAAAGGTCATTAACCATCAGTCAAATTCAAGTTGAAAAGTATGTTTTTTTTCACAATATGTCCCCCCCCCCCCCCCCCTTACAATCACATCATCCAAAATTGACCATCAACATGCAAGACAAGTTGTATAAGGTCTAGAAATAATAATTGTATAGAAAAATCTTTTCAAATTATTGCGTATATCATGTTATTTAATCTAGACAGTGTAAAAACTGTAACTGGTTATATAGATTTTTTGAAACATAGGCTGATGTAAATGAGTGAGGAGTGCAAAAGCCAGTCACAGACAAAGCAGAGGATAACTGTAGCTACTCAGCTCAGTTAGTTTCATGAATGTGAGACGAGGCAGCAGGCAAATCTGCAAACAGATGATTAAATGTGATCTTTCTCCACTCTCAGCCTGATTGTTCATTGCCCTCCACCACCCCTGCTTTCATGGTGATGGTTCACAGGTTCACTCGCTTCGGCAGTCATTTTTCTAAAGATTCAGCCTTCATTCTCTCCTTTGTCAGCCTGTCTCGTTTTAAATTCTCCCTGAGACACACATATACAGCACTAACATCTTTACATACTTTAATCTCCAAACAGTCCTCCACGGGCACAAATACTAAAACATTCTGACATAACCTTTACATCATCATCATCATCATCATCATCAATTCAAAGGACAGAAGTGGGGAGACCATACATGCTGTAACAGCGGCAAATGTTTCCCAACTAAAAGAGAAAAGGAACCAAATAAACCAAAAATAAAAAGATACAGGGACCATTTAAAACATCACACACACAGCCAGGGTAACTAAAGAGAGAGGCTGACTAACACTGACTCATATTTAATAACAAAATAACATCTTTAACAACAAAATAATATCAATTAGAGTCAGATGATCTCAGCAAATCCTGTAAAAACGATATGATTCATGTATTGACCCTGTACCTACAAGTGGCTGTTCGACAGTGTTTCAAGTCATGTCGTGAACATTATAAATACATCTCTTTAAACAGGCAGCATATACATCAGCTATAAACTCCATTACTACCTGTCTTCTGGCAATAAATAAATGGATAAGTAATAATTTCTTAAAGTTAAATGAGGACAAAACTGAAACCCTACTAGTTACTACATTAACAAGGTGACAAAAACATCATTTTTCCACCTTAAAAACAACTAAAGTACAACCATTTATAAATCAAAAAGATGCTGAAAAACTGATTCACGCCTTCGTTTTAAGCCAACTTGATTACTGTAATGCACTTTTTACTGGCCTCCCGAAACAAACCACTGACAGACTTCATCTCATTCAAAACTCTGCAGCTCAGTTATTAACAAAAACCAAGAGGAGAGAACACGTCAGTCCAGTTTCAGCTGCTCTGCACTGGTTTCCTGTAACATTTAGAATTGACTTTAAGGTCCTCCTCCTTATACAAAGCCCTTAATGGGCTCGGACCAAGCTACATTGCTAACTTCCTTGTTAACTGTTTGCCTTCAAGAACACTGTGATTATCTGCTGCTGGTTTATTAGAGATTCCCAGAAACAGCTGAAAGTAAATCAGGGATGCAGCTTTTGTCAATTACGCCCCAAAACTATGGAACACACTACTGATAGATATCGGTTATAGTATCAATTACCACCACTGAAGTAGTATATTTTCACTTTATTTTATCTTATGTTTAGTAATATTATATTAATATAATATATTTTGAATAATATTAAATTAATATGATATATTAGTAATGTTTTTTTGTTCATTTTTTGATGTGAAGCACTTGGTGCATGTCATTTCTTTTGTTGTAAAGCACTTTGAGCTGCATTTTTTTTGTATGAAAGCTGCTATACAAATAAAAATAAATATTATTATTATATAACTTTGCAGCCAGTCAGACCAGCTGAAGTGAATTTGTCCCGATGATCCTGCTCTTGCAGAAGGAGGCTTTAGCAAACATAATTTGGAAAAATGAGGGTTTTATTTTTCATAACAGTACTTTGAGTTTGTATTTTCCACTAACTTTTCAATTCTAGGTTTTTCCACTCCCACTTTAATTACTAAATGGGATCCTGACCCTGAGTGCCTGGTTGTAACAAAAGTCATTCATGAGTCAGCACAAAGTATTTGGAAGTTTGGGGACACAGTGACTACTTATGGGTCATCGCTACTGTTGGTTGTTGAGCGAGAGAGTAACAGTTGGATTATTATCAATACTATAAGCAAGCTAGGTTGATTGCTAACAGTACAAAACAGTTAATTTCAAGAGAACATACAGATTACCATCAACCCTGTCTCATAAGTGACAGCAGAATAACATATCTCCTCTGTGGAGCAGTTTATACTCCAGCAGAGCAGCAGGGTTAGACATATATAAAATCTGATGGTGCAGCACGGCTAATATGATAGCTTCCTTCATTTTTGCCTCTGGCTCTCCACTCTCCAACTGGTCAACAGCATTCATTTGCATATCAAGCCAATTTCTACACGAGCCCACAGTGCAAATTTACTTCAACACTGTGAGTGAGTCCACTGACTGCAAACAAATTCATTATATATATACGGATTATATCAGTCAGAAATGTTGCTGTTATAAATGCTAGTGTGACTGACCCAGAGGCTGAGAAACTCTAAATAAGTCACTGATGTAGAAAAAGTAAAGGTAGTGATGTACTAATTGAGTTAAAGTAAAACTGCGGGTATGCTGAATAGTAGTTTCACTGAAATCAGTCAAATTGTCTCCACTCTGTAGTTATCTCCATTGTTAGAACCTGACAGCAGTGATTATTATTATTCAAGCAAACTGTCTGAAAATGGAGCTTGTCGACAGGGCTTTGGGCAGAGTTCATTGACTCCCATTAAGGAGCTCAGTATCACAGAGTGCAGGCAGCCAGGCTTATTCAGTGTCAGAGAAGTGAAAGTGAAGCTTTTGTGTGCTGTAAATGTGTGTGACTGACTCCAACACTAATTTCAGAGTGCTTACTTAGGCTCACCAAGCTTAACGGAGCATATTAGCCTATGGAGGAATCCTTCTATGGTAATTGTGGCTTAGAAAAATGTCGTGTGTGTTTCTGTGCATGTGTGTGTGTGTCAGTATGTGAGGAGTGGGAGTTAAGAGATTGAGATGGAGAGAATGGAAGAAAGGAAGAGAACAATGAGAAGTAAAAAGAAAATTTATGAGATGAAGACAAGCAGAACGGGAGAAATGGAGAAAGGCAGAAGAAAATGACACTGGTAGTTTAACAGCAGCCTTATAGTAGAAACAAAAATCAATAATATTATTATTGGCTGGGTCATGCGAGCAAAGTGGCTGCTCTGCAACCAAAACAATGTATCAGGTTGACCTCAATGACCTCAAACTAGTCTAATTCTTACACAGCTTCATCACTTCCAATTGTTTGATGATTTAATTTTGTAATTTTTCACGTGTGTCCCTTCTGGAGCGTGTTTTCAGATAATCTCTTTGCTTCACAGTTTGCACTTCACTGAATAAGTGTGAAGGTTTATTTGCAAAAGTGAAATGAACAGTAAAGATGCATTTCTTAGTTCTTAGTTAACCTGTGATTTGCAATTAGTCCTATCTGACCTGCTGTGTCACAGAACAGACATTAAAAAGTGTCATTTGTTGTCCTGCATGTTTGAGCTCATTTAAGGAGCAAGAATGGACGGAATAAGAGGTTTAAATTCTGCTAAATCACAGATTTCTCTTTCTCCTATTTAAGGAAAAGTAGATCTGCATTTGCGAACATAAACAACTTGAACCAACTTTCAAAAAGGTGCTACATGTAGCATTTGTTGAAGATCAAACATTACTGCCAATTGTACTGTGATAAAGAGAAGTAAGTATACACAAAGGAGACCCCTTGTGTCACACCGGTGGTGTTGTTAATAAAAGTGTTTCCTTAAAGTGAGATCATTTTCTCATAAACCCCAGTGTTTCCTGTCACAATGAGAATTTTGCTTCTCACAAAGAAACAAAAGTCTGATATCATGAGCAGGTCCCCCTAAATCTGCCCTTGTGTTGCACAATGTTTGAGTATGGTCAATATAGGTATGTCTAAAAATTAATAAGGCAAAGACCATTGCTATAAAAAATGTTGAAGGAATAGCAATTATTGTATGACAAATAAATTCAGGTGTGCACGAGATCTGAAAATTTAGAAGGACTAGACAGATAATTAGTTGAAAGATGGTATATTTTTAAAGCCAAAAGAAATGAAGACAAACACAGAAGGAGCAAAGATGCTCCTTTCGTCTTTGTTCCTCTTTCTCACTTGTTGTCAGCTGTTTTGTGATATATTTTTGATCTGAGCAAAAAGCTTCCAATCAAGTAGAGACTGTAGCAGAAACCTCCTGCTCACATGTGTGTGTGTGTGTGTGTGTGTGCTGTGTGCATGTGGTTCAGCATGCATGTGAGTGTGTGCATCTACAAATGTATGTCTGCATGCACACACTAACTAAAAATAAGTAGTTAGATGTAGCATTAAAACATAACCCTGATCTTCTGTGCCAGAAATAGAGAAGAGAAGCACAGAGTAAGAAAGAAAGTGACACACAGAAGAAGACAAAAAAAAGGAGAGAATAAGAATTGCACACAGTGTTTTGACAATCATGATTTTCATTCTACGGTTGTTCCAAAGCAACCGAGGAAAAGTGATTGGCTCTCATATTAGTTTACTGCAGCATTTAAACCGTACATTTTTACCATCTGTGGAAACATTGATCTCAGTAGAATAAAATAATGTAGAAGGTTCCTCAGCTGCTTTATCCATAAAGTTCTTGAAACATAGAATACCAAAGTCCAGCTGTGTGCACAACTGTTGTCTTTCTGGACATGCAGAAGGTTAGTATGGAGCACCAGAAGGGAACAATCTACTGAAGACATACAGTTTGTTCTGTGTGACCTATGACTTTTGATCTGGTGAATCAACCATGGAGTCAATTTTCTGAAAATCTTGAAGGTGTATTTCTTTAAAGTTAATGATAAAGGGAAACCAGTATTTTTCAACTTGGACCCAGTTTCTCATCTTTTTGTGTATAAGTGACTGTCAATGTACGCCCACTAAAAGTGCTTGTTTTTGCCACTGACAGGCTCAGATTATTATTATATGTGTCTGACAACATTGTGGAACATACAGAAGAATAAAATGATTTTCTTTACCTTTTGCTTGATCTGGAGTGTTTGTTATTGTGTATAACAAAGTCTCGCTCAAGTAGAAGTCTTGAGAAATCTCGCAAGAGTTGAATTGTTGTCGAAATCAGCTAAATATTGTGTTGTAGTACAGAAAGTGAAGCTCAGTGTTATCTAAAAGGTTTTCAAAGTCGTGACTGAAGCCCATTCCGCGACTGTGGGCTGCAGCGCTCTCACTCAATACGGGATCAATTTCAGAAATTTGTTGTCCACATTAGTCACTTAGACACAAAAAGATGGGAAAATAGGATCCAGGTTGAAAATCACAGAAGTTTCCCTTTAAGGTTGACATTATTACATTTCACATTTATTGACAGTATTCTCAATCTCATAGTATGGAAGTTTTATGCAAACACAGTATAACCTTATTTGCTATTTAACTATATTTTAAATATGATCCTTGCATATAACAGAAGAAAAGGGGTTTTCACTTTTCTTACAGGTTTAGACCATGACTACACATACAAAAACACTGGTATCATCAGGACCTTTTCCACACACCCACACACACATAACCAGAAGGAAAAAAAGCACAAAGTGTATGTTCACTGTAGAGCAGTCGTGCAGCAGAGGGAACCAAACATCAGAGAGCCTGTTAACGCACCAAGGAGCATTTTGTCTCCTCAAATGACTTGAAGAATACCAGACGAAATGACTCAGACTCTTCTCAAAAGCAGCTGGAGAAAAGAGACGCTCAGCGCAGCCATCACTATAGAGGAAATTTTATATCAGACAAACCTAATCTAATGCTCTGCTCTTGCTTCAAAACTTCAAAACTGGAAGGCGACTCATTCTGATGAGGCTGGATCTGAGTGAGAGCACGGGAACGAGAAAATAAAGAAAACAAATCTCACAGAAGCTCACTGTTATTTTCTTCAATCTTTAATGGCCGTCTGCGTGTGTGAGTGGTAGATAGATAGATAGATAAGTTGTATTGATCTGAATTTTTTGTGGCACCTCATCTTACTATATGTATGTTAGGAGAAAAGGCCACTGGTAGTTATTACATATGGGAACACATGATGACACCAATTTAGAGTGAAATTACTTGAGAGAGTAATAAACAGGTGTGTAGGAGACAGATTTTTTTTTCTCTAGAGGGGAAAAGATGGAGAGAGAAAGTGGAGGAGAGACAGACGGGGCGAAATTGTGTAAAATGAAGTGAAACACAACTGCAACACTATAATGAGCTGGCTTGCTCAAATCAAGTCATGGTGGTTTTGTCCCAACAAACATCAATTTTACCAGACAATAAAGAAATAAACTGCAGGGACTTATATAGATATATACAGAAAGAGAGGAAGAGGGAGAGAAATAAGAGTCCAAGCAGTAATGCCAATTTACTATTTGACAACATCAAAAAACACAACACAAGGCTAGAAAAGAGGAATGAAGATAGACAGAAAACATGAAGGAGAAAACAGTGAATGGCTGCAGTGTAACAAGCTCAGCTCCTCAAACGACTGTCGGACATGGAGAGGCAATTACAGTCTAACCCACAAACAGGCCCGATGCAGAGAGGTACAGAAAACAAGCTCTGACTGGCAGAACGGGAGGAAGACTGTAAGTGGACAGACAAACAGATAGAGAGGTGTGTCAGTGTGATAAAAATCAACTTGTAAACACCGTGCCACTGCACATCACATACATCCAAGGGAGGAAGAGGTGATAATGCTTAGTATTCTCAACAGGTTGGCAGTTTACTTCAGCAGTAGGTGGGAGGTGTAAAGTGGGGAAAATGCTTCTTATTCCCCTATTTCAGTATGTGACATTTTTATTGACAATGTAATCATCAAACTCTGTGAATGTGCTTAAGATCAGTTCACCACTAAAGCACTAAATACAGTTTATAATTTGGATTTATGTGTCCAAGATATCTGATGCCACCCTAATACAACAGAAGTGAACTGAATGTTATCACTATTTTTCAAAGCATCAAAAAAATGAGATCTGAACATCTCAGCAGCAAATTTCCAGATTTCTAACACAATAACTTGGTTACTCTGAACAATCAATAAAAAACATATTAACCAAAACTACATGGGTGATGAAGAAATAAACAAGTAGAGAAAGATAACAAAGGCAGATGCTTCCATACTGGGCATGGGTGGCAACTGAATTCTTTGATTTTTTGAGTATGATGCATCACCGATTGTATTGTTAATAGTGAGGACAGGTGGGTTTATTTTTTATTTTACAAGGTTATGCACTAAATATCTTAAGGGGTGGACTCAAATTAAATGTTTTGGTAAGCTAAGAATGAGGTTATGATGGATTACCAGTAATAACAGTGTCCATAAGGGTGAGATGGTAACTACTGGAAGGATCAATCATGAATTAATGATGGATTATAATAGTTATTTCTTATTAAGGGTGATGCACCTCTCATGGGCAGACACAAACGTGGTGACTAATGGACAGGTAATCATGAAGGAATGATTCAGTACTCAGTAACAACTCAGTGTGGACCACTTTACTCAAGGGCAGGCACGAAACTGGCAACTAATGGACAGGTAATAATGAAGGAATGATTTAGTACTCAGTAACAACTCAGTATGATGCACCACTCTAGTGAACACAAACTTGGTAAGTAATGAACAGGTGTGCAACAACACCGTATGGTACACCACTTAACTTAAGGAGACACAAAAATAGAAACTAAAGGTGGGTAATAATTAAGTAATGATTTGTTATCGTTATATGTAAATGATTGTTATTTGTTATTGTACAAGTGCCATTTAGCACATTATTCAGAAGTCATCAAGAACTCTGCATTAAGTAAAGAACCATTATAAGGATTCACAGATACCCATGAACAATTAATTACATATTAGTTCATTAACATAATATCGTTTCTCAATTAACAAATCATTAACTAATCATTAGCTACTCTATAAAATTTGATTAGGAGTTATTCAATAACTGCCTGTTAACTAATGGTTTACTAGCAGATAGTTCCTGTCTAAGTATAAAGGGTGTTATATACTGTATAGATTGTAAAGTCCTTTGACTTGTATGTAAACTAGATGCCTTCACTTTATATTCTACATGTACTGTATGAATGCTTGACGTGTTGCACCATGCTGCGCCACAGCCAATGTGTCCTGGGAAGTCAAGTGATGTGTCATAATGTATGTGTTTTAACATATAATTTTATTGCAGTTACAGTTTGACAAAGCAGAAAAAATGGGGGAAAACATATTATAATCAACAGATGCCATCCTCAGTATTTTGTCCTCATATTTCCAACACAGCTGTATGTTGGTCTCACAACTGCTGCGAACCAGAAACAGAATATTAGCGTGATACTCCTGTATCATAAACAGGAAAAAGCTGGGCGACCAGTGCAGCTATAGGCAAAGGAGTCAACATCCAACAACAATTGCCATGGCAACGGTGCCATAGTCCCCAGCTCGACCACTAATGATAATCCGAGCACCTATAAAAAGGCGTTATGTTGCTTTTTGCCACTCACAGCCCAGGCTACACTCTATGATGGCCTTCTGGCTTTCATTTGCACCTGATGTTCTTCTTTCTTCTCTCTCTCTGCTAGAGGGGGTATGTGTGTGTCATCTTGAGTGAGTGCGTCTTTCTGGATGCAAAGAAACTAATACCAATATCAGATATCGGAGGGAATGTGTGTCTGTACATGCATCCATGTCACTGTTTTTGTCATTGTTTTCATATGTACTGTACATTTTTGCATTATCTATATGTGTGTTTGTGTGTGTGTGTGAGGGAGTTACTGTGTGCAAGTCTCTCCCCAGCTGCCTGTTCTGATTGGCTAATATCAAGGCCTCTAACAGCATGCTACAATGTGATTGACTAGAGGATAATTGTCTGTTTAACCGCTTCTCCAAGGAGCGAAAATCAACTGTAACAGCCTGTTCAGCCGCTAATGGGCACACCAAAGTATTGTTCTGAGGGCTGTATTTATGTGTGTGATACTCTACATATAGTTTGGCATTTGTTTGACATCTAAAATGCGTGTAGTAACAATGTCTAAACTAAAAATGGGTCTGGTGTTCAACAGTCTTGCCTTGTGAATCCATTTAAAGTTCTGAGTTACTTCTTTCTACAACTAATCAACACTTATTCTTGTGTAAAACTGTTATAGCACAAATTGCACAGACACACACACACACACACACACACACACACACACACACACACACACACACACACACACACACAGATTCTATCTGGAGTTATTGGTATTGTTATTGGTATTTCTGTCCCTTTTTATTACTTTTCTCAGAACTGTATGACATCATCTCCCTGCAGGATCAGGGCTACAGTTTAAGTCATTATTAAATATTTTTAGAATACAAAGAATCCAGTATGTAACCCAGAGGTCGGGTTAAACCATTTACTTTCTTGTTTTTCTGCTAACAGATGTCAGAAAGAACCCTGGAACAATTTAAGAATCAAACCTGAACAAACAAAATGGTTTGATGTCTTTTTACATCAGATACAAGCGACATGCTTTTCATTTAAAAGTAGCTTCTGCACTTGTCAGTTTTGCACATTATATACAAATATCCTGCGATTTTATTAATTCATTTTTATCGCTCATATGAGTGAATACTCACCTGACATTGTGAGTAAACATCATCCCAGTTGTTCCCAAACCTGGAAGCCAAGCACTTCATCAGTAAATACCGCTGCCTTTAAAATGTTAGAAATAACATGTCAGACAGCATCAGTGGTACTTTCAGTAGGAAGTGTGTGTCCACTGCCTTAAACACACTGTCTGACTGCGTACATGTGTGTGTAGAACTGTGTGTGGGGGTCCTAGCTGTAATGTTTTAGCTTGACACTTAGATGACCTGATCAAATTGTAGAGGATGATTGCCAGCAATCATATCTCTGCTTGCTCTCTCTCTCTCTCTCTTTCATTCTCTATTTGTGTGTCGCTCTTTCCCGCGCACACACACACACACACACACACCCACACACACACACACACCCACACACCGACACACACATGCACACTTTCTTTCACACACGCTGTTCTGTCTTAGTGGGTTCATCATCTTCACTCATCTCTTGTTTCTCTCTCTCTAATCTTTGTGGACTGTCATCCTCTTTTTCACCCAGACCAGTACGACACTGTCTCTCTCTCTCGTTCACATTCACACAAGCATACATGCACACACACACAGACACACATAATGGGAGTCATTTCACAGCACATTGCCACCATTATTTGCCATTTCTACCGATGGCCATAATCATGGAAACTGAGATGAGTATATGGTGAAATCATTCCCTCTCTAGTCAGATCAGCCTGCCCTCAGTGTGTGTGTGTGTGTGTTTCATGGATGTATAAAGAGAACTGGATGCAGCGTCGGCGGCCCCGTTCATTCTTATGAAAGTTGCTCAGTGGCGCATGAAGCTAAAAAAGCCACTTCTCACTGTAAAGAAATGACCCGGATGCGAATGCTCTATGGGCCCCAGCACTCGTACAGCATGCTCACTCGAGGCTTCCCTCAACTGAGACTGCTAACTTCCGGTTTAGCCCTCCGGCTAACTTGAATGGGGATAAAACAGTTCAATCGTGTGGCTCTTCTCGACTTTTGAAATGTGATCGGACCGAATGGATCGAATTTTGATAGTGAAAAAAGTCATTTTGCAGGGTTTGTGACGCTCCAGAAAATGTATTCATTGTTTTACAGCCGCTCCTTTTGCCATGATTGTGTGTGGGTAAAATGCTTTTTGGGCTCCTGTCAGACCCAGAAGTTGTAATTCTACGGTTTGGCCACTATGTCAAATTTGCTTCAAACCCCAGTGCTGTTCCTGGGGGCTTGGTGTGTGTGTTTATGTGTGTGCATGTGTGTTTAGGTGGGTATTGTGGTAATATGTATGTGTGTGAGTGTCTATGGTAGGGTGCATTTGACATCCAAATCCGTGTCACTATTTGGTCAGTGTTTGCATTTGTACTTTACATTTTTGCATGTTTATCTATGTGTGTGTGTGTGTGTGAGAGAGAGAGAGTTACTGTGTGCGTGTAACTCCCCAGCTGCCTGTTCTGATTGGCTAATATTAAGGCTTCTAACAGCATGCTGCAATGTGATTGGCTAGAGGATAATTGTCTCTGTTTAACAGCTAATTCACAGAGCGAAAATCAACTGTAACAGCCTGTTCAGCCGCTAATGGGCACACCAAAGTATTGTGCTGAGGGCTGTATTTATGTGTGTGTTTTGTGATTTATTCTGTTATACTCTTTATATATATATGTGTGTGTTGGCATGTGTTTGACATCTAAAAATGCTTTTAATAACAATGTCTAAACTTGCAACTGGTGTTGCTTTGTTAATCCGTTTAAAGTTTTGAGTTGCTTCTCAATTAATCTACACTTATTCTTGTTATAGCACAAATTATAAAGTTATTTTTTCCGTGCCCAAGTCAGTGTGTTATATATACACATATTTTTCACCAGTTTTCAGAGATAATTGCTTCGCTTCCACACTGACTCCTTTAATCACTGAAAGATCAGAATCTGCACTCACACACATTTCTAAGCTCATTCCTATGAGCTCTAAATGTAAAACTAGGTACTAGATAAGTATTCTAACGACCTCTATTGGCCTCTTTTGGTGATCAGAGGGAACTGCAACAACTTCAAAAGAGTGTTTTTAAAAAAAAGGCAGTAAGGCAAAAACAGTAAGGAACGAAACAAAGTGGTAAACAAATGAGTACACAGAAGTAGATGGTATACGAGAATGATGAAGGAAATAGCAAACCACAGAGAGAGAGAGAGACAGGCAGAGAGAGATTTAGACAGCATCAGGACCAAAAGAGAGAAAAATCCACGGTAGAAGAGGAACAAAGATGTACAATAAGATATCAAAAAAAAGCCCCTTTTTATAAAACTATGTTTAGGTGGAATAGAGAGGTTGAATCTTCCCTCGGGCTTCCTTGCAGTGTTATTGCAAGACTAAATAGAGATACGATTTTTTTTTCCCAAAGAGAGACAATTTTCTCTCCGATGCTCTTTGCTCGATGTGGAGGTTGCTGTAATTTAGCTCCTCACCTGGGGAGGAACACGGTGCCACAGCTAGGTCATCAGAAAGCATCAGTTCACTAAAATGCCAAGGAGATTACTCCTCGTTTCGGGCTGTCCAGGAGAGGTAGAAAAAGAGAAGTGAGAAGAGATGACAAAAGCAGAAGAAAGGAGGAGAAGAGTGAAGAGGAGATGAGAGGGCAAAAGGAAACAAAGGCAGAAGAGGTTAGAAGGAGATATGAGTAGATAAAAAATGAGGTGAGTAGAAAGACGAAGAGAGAGTGTAGAGACAAAGTAGAGAGGTGCAGAGGAGAGGAGAGTGGAGACCATGGGGGACAAGGAAAGCAGAGAGCAAGAGTGGAGAAGAGACAAGTAGCTGTGAGATGATAGGAGAAAAGTGGAGATCAGAAGTGGAAACTAGAGGAGAGATAAGAGGGAGGAAAAGTGGAGAGACAACAAGGATGAGAAGGGGAGAAGAGAGTAGACAAGAAGAGGAGGAAAGACAACAGGTAAGACATTAAAACCTCTAGTTTCACAGTGGTAAACTAACATAATAAGCAGGTATTTACTCAGATCTTAAAGGAACTGGTCCATACTGCCATACTTCACTTTTATGTTAGTTTTGAACTGAAACAGCAGACTCTAAAGTATGTCAAGTGTTACCTTTCTTTTAAAACATCTTTTTATATCCTTGGAAATGCAGTCTATTTAAAGTCTATTTAAAGTCTATTTAAAGTCGTTATGAGTTGGTTAAGGTGACTGATTCATGTAGGAGACACATTTTGCTATTTTGAAAGGATACTAACATACATAATACAATACTCACATGTACAGCAATGTACAACATTGGCTGCTGTAGTCCTCCTCTTTCCCTTCCTAGTGCCATTACACTGTAAAACATGAGGGACAAAATCCACAGTCCTTATTCTGTGAAAGAATGGATTCAATTTTATGTTTTGGCCGTCTGTGTTAACCAAATCAGCTGGTGGAAATAGTCCTGCAAGCTAATTGGTTATGTAATTTTTTTGTCCTTAAAAAGTACCCTCTGAAGTTTTTGACCTCTAGAGGCATAAGGAGCGATGCTTTGATGAGTGAGACCCTGTTTATTTATTTATACGTGATGCAACACTACACTTGTTATTGTAGGAGCTAAGTCTATTACTTTAAGCTACTGAGATGCCTATCCCAGGAGTGACCCGGTGCCTATCCCAGGAGTGACCCGGTGCCTATCCCAGGAGTGACCCGGTGCCTGTCCCAGGAGTGACCCAGCTGACGTGCTTGCTTACTTTACTGTTAGTGTACATTACTTAGTCTTTTTGCTGTGTGTTGCATTCAGGGAAGAATCTGAGGGTTGTTCTTCAGTTGCACAGTTAAACAGTCTGTTTATTGTTTCCACAGTGCATCAATGTGAATATAATTAATTTCCAAGACCTTTCCAGTGATAAACAAACACTCAACTCACTGACCATCAAAGTTCAGTCGAAAACCCTTCACCCTTCCGAGATCAAACACCAGATGACAGCAATGAAGTTGCTACTAATGTAAACACCTGAGTCACGGCGACGGGCACAGCGACACCCACTGTATGCACAATGAATAACAATGAACCTTCTGGTTACCTCAGCAGCATATTTGGCTCCTACAACACTGCTTGATTTTAATTCCCTTTTCATTCATTCTTCATTTATTATGCAATTACTTTCAACTGCTGAGGAAGATAGTGAAACTTCACTTTTGAAAAAAAAAACAAAAACAAACTTTTCTCCTGAGGACGACGGAGCAGCAGTGTAACACAACTCCAACAATAATGCAGTAAGAGAATGCGACTAGTATTACACAGTGTTTGTGTGCTATGTATGTGTATCCAGGTGGTGTGTGTACAGTAAAAATGCAGCTGTGGAGGGATGGAGGGTATCCAGCAGGGAACAGGAGCAGAGCAGCAGACATCATTATAATTCTAGGTAGAAGGCTGACTTATCACCTCCTGGTGCCCTGCCATGTGCTCAGTGGCCCATACTAATAAACACACACACTCACACTCACACACCACACTCACACACGCATACCCTCAACACCATCATGCTGAGTGGAAACATGACCCCTGGTCCCGCCGTGTGAATCACAACACACATGCGGTACACAAATATGCTAATATATGCATAATCCTCACATATGTGTACATGCCACCACACAGATGATGACTCAGTTCTACAAAGGTGAACACACACACACACACACACACACATAGATAGATACACACAACACAGACTGGGAATGACTTTTGACCTGTGCTGCTGCGATGATGTTTTTGTAGGAGGGCAGCAATCTCCTGCTGTTGTTTTCATTGGCCTGGCACTTGGTGGTAGGTCACACACACACAAAAAGGGGCGCACATGCACACACAACCAGTATTGTTGTCTTTACCTCTTATACAGTCATTCTGTTTCACACACACACACACACACACACACACACACACACACACACACACACACACACAGAGTTCTCTTCACACACATCCAGGGAGTGACCCCATGGTGACCCTCTGGTCTCCTTGCTGAGGCTTCCTGTAGCTCCTGGTAATAGAAAAATAAGGCAGAAGGAGAACAGACCACCAAGCTTCCCCTTTGGATCAGCAGGTTGTGTACCTGACAGGTATTCCTAAAGGCTGGGAGGTTGAATCCAGCTGGCAAAATACTGTATTCCGAACGTCTCTTCAACTGTTCCACCCCTGATTTCACCCTCAGATTGTCCACAGTATTTACATTTTGTGCACCTGTCTTATTTTTTAATTGCATGGCTGTAGAGGTGTTCACATGGAGGGACAGATGGAGAGGTCAAACACGACGAGAGAAAAGGCCAGATTTACAATGCAGTCAGAAAGAACTAGGAGGATAGTAGGACAGTGACACATTTTTAGTTGTGTTGTTGTTGGCTACATGTTGGATTTGAAATGGAAGAATGAGGTTTAGGCTTGATGCTCATTTTAAATTTGAGGTGTTTTTATACATAGTGGGGAAAGACAGGGATTGGACAAGTTAACATTTTTTTTTGTTTTATTTTCACACACACACAAAGACAAAAGTACATGTGAGGGTGTGGTAGAAACCTGTAATGGCTTATATGGAAACTGCACCCAAAAGACATACAAAAGGTAAAATGCAAACATACAAAATCACCAATACATTTTAAATATTAGTGTTCAAAAATTGCACTATAAAATAAGTGGAGAATTATAGTTTAAAAAAATGCAGATTATTTCCATATTAACAGTATGAGCAAGGTAATTAGAGTGATCATTAATGTTCCAAATCAAATGTTTTGACAGCAGGGCATTGCTAAGTCTCTTTGTACATAGACAATGACACAAAGGAATCCATTAAATGTTCATTTTCATTCGACAGGATAATTCCATGATATTTGATAGAAAACTGACCATGTGATGTTTTATACGAGGGAAGAAGAAGATTCTTAGCCTGACTTGTTGGATAATTATGAAATTTTGAATTATTAACAAAACAATATCTAAAACTATATCTAAAAGGTAAATCTGCATTCTTATATCCCACTTTAAAGACAAATGTACAGATTTGAAGAATGTTAATGTCAAAAATAGTCAACAACTGCAATTAAAAAAAAGAGTTGCACTTGGTACAACAGCTTTGGAAAAAAAAAATCTAATTAATTAATTAATTTATATTTTGTAAAGTTTGAAACATCCATTAGTAAATAATATGGCATTCAATTCAGATGCAACAGTCTTCTCGTTCTCTTCATACAGTAAAGATACAGCGTTTTATAATGGCAGCCTTCAGATTTGTTCACACCTGGATTACACGTTTAACCTCTTAAATGCAATTCCTCAGCTGAAGAGGTTGTTCTTGAGCAGATGTGGGGCTCTGATTGTGCTCTGATGTTGGACAAAAATACCATGATGGAGGCGTTGTGTCTTATCTATATGGTAACTAGCTGTGTAGCAAAAACATTGTTATTCTGAACACAGCTCACTTTGTAACCACTGATTACACGGATCTATCAGCTAGAGAGGCGTTTCCCATTGTTTTTTCATCTGACTGCAATCAACAGACACTCAGGCATTGGTTTGTGCCCACAACCACACACCAACACACATACCTTAGTGCAAACACACAAGCACCCTTTTACATTTTAACTGAAAGAACACACAAAATATATACAAAAACACCTGCATGTGTACACAGTTGTAAACTGCAAACACACAAACACCTTCAGACATATCCATAAATATACAGTACACTTAAAGGACCAGTATGTAAGATTTAGGGGATCTATTGGCAGAAATGGAATATAATATTCATAAGTATGTTTTCATCAACGTAACCTGAACTAAAGATTGTTGTGTTTTTGTTACCTTAGAATGAGCCCTTTATACCTACATAGATCAACTTTTGCCACTGTGCAACACTACATCATCATGCGATGGTCAATCTAGTACATTCAAATGCACTTACCAGATACTATACAGTAGAACACCTTGTACTATGTAGCATGTAGCACTCTAATTGGACTCTTTACCTCACAATAATCAAGCATTGTAAAATCCTGTTGTGCAATCTGCTGGTTTCTGATAGGCCCTCAAAACGTCACGCCACATATTTAATTCCCTCACTTGTTTTTAGTCTGAATAGAGCACAATATATTCATACAGCAGATTGCTTCAGTTTCATTTTGTCATACCTTGGTGGTTTGACTTTGTATATCACATGTGTCATTAGCTTGTGCCTCTAGCCCCTGGCAAAGCGAAACTACAACATTTAACAGTAGGTAAGGACATCGGACAGATGGAAACACCAATTACTACTAATATGCAGTGCAGTCAGTGAGGATATAGGGCAGACCACATTTTGTTGTTTTGGCTCTGTACTCCAGCACATTGAAATTGAGATGTTAAAATGACTACCATGTGCCAACTTTTAGCTTTAAGGGCATGTGTGGGTGTTCACATCCATTTTGGGTGAACAGTGTAGGACACGGAGCCATTTTTACCCTCTGGGAGTTTGCATTAATGGGACTATGGTTTCTATACAGTCCATCTGATGTAGCTCTAAACACCTTCAAATTACAGCTGTACGTCTGCACTTTAATCTCAGTCACTGCTTTATTTCAAATCCAATGTTTTTTATTTCAAATCCAATGGAGTACAGAGCCAAAACAAATCCTCCCAAAGAGCTACTTTATGTAGTCAATGCTAGAAAAATACTTGTCTTGCACAAAATTAACCTCATATGTGAGGGAGTTAGAAGGGACTATGTCAGTCAAAGCCATAGAGCCTTAATAAACACTGAAAGCACTGTTTATTGGGATATTTATTGCTCTGAACACCCACCCACTGTACAGCATGTTTCAAAATGAAGCATGAAGTATAAACATCAAACTATGAATACCATTAGCACTGACTGGTCCACTGCCAAGCACTTGTGTTTTGACACGCCGCCCTTTATAAGCTGTCATTTTCACGGGTGGTCGTAAAATAAAACTTCATTTTCTTGGGAAGTTGTTTAAGGGCGCCAGTTGTTGATTGTTTGAACGCATTAGAGAAATTATATTTCTATTTGTTATGACAGACCCTTTCTAACCACTCAGGATGATGTTTGTTGGTTTAAGCTGTCATTTTCACTGTCAGTTGTTAAAGCTTTTTGCTTTTCAGATGCAATCCAAGACAAAATACGAGAAGGGGTCTGCTTGCAGGTCTCCTCTGCGGGGAAAGTTCTGGTGCAGGCTCCACTCTCAGGGCAGCTCCACTGTCAGGACAGGAAATAACACATTTATTTATTTATTTATTTATTTTCCCTGCATTAACAACTGTAGAAACAAGGCCATGCCAATGACATGGTTGTTTTCGAGAGCCATACTTGACCACGTGCCTGTGACTTGTTTGGTTTAAAGTGATTAAATGTGGCAATTCATTTTTAGTTAATAGTAGGTATATAAAAAAAGTTTTTAAAAAAAAGTAGTGTAATGTATTTTTGTGAGTTATATGCGACTTGTGTAGGTTTCTGTAATTGGCCTCTGTGTATTCTCTGTGAGTTAGCTGTAGGCTAAGTGCCAATAAAGCATCGTGTCTCAGTGTTAACTCTGACTGTCTATCCAACAGTGGCTAGCATTAGCTCATTAAGTAAATTTCACATACACAAAGAAACTTTTTCCATAAATGCTATGTTAATATAAAACTTGTTTTGGTAGGTTTCTCATATATCAATAAATATATATATGGCTTAGAGTCTTCAAAGGTTGTAAATACAACCAAAAACAGTGTGATCAAATAGGCTATCAATTGTCAGCTTTTATATATATATCATTGACAAAATCACATTAAACAGCAACATGTATTTGTATGTACATGTACTTTTTTCCTCACAGCAGAAGTAGTTTTGTGCATTTTGTCTTATTTTGGTGGCATTTCCTGTTTGTTTTGTTTTATTTTGGTGGCATTTCCTGTCCTGACAGTGGAGCTGCCCTGAGAGCAGAGCCTGCACTGGAAGGGTCCCTGCAGAGGAGCCATGCAAGCAGACTGCCTTGCAAAATATAGCTTTTAAATTTCCGTCATTTTGTCAGCCATAGACCACAGATTTGTTATAACTAATGGGATATTGTAAGACAAAATTTAATTGTCTCAACTAATTAGATGGTCTGACTGTTACTTTTTTTGTTGTTGTTGTTTTGTTTTTTTGTGTGTAGAAACAGTATATGAAGTTGTCCTATCTGTCACGGCTGAAAATCGCCAAATCAGACATGTAATCCATAGTTATTTGTCAGTTTGACGGCTCTGAAAATAGAGACCAATTTGGTGACTTTAAAAAGCAGACAAAGTGTAACATTTACAGACACTGAAATGGATGCAAGAAAAATAAATGTCCTCTTCTGAATCAGGAAGTTAAGAGTTACATTTTTCTAAATGGAAAAAAAATGCTTTTAGGCCCCAACAAATAAATAATTAAGTAAGCATTAATGCCTGTGATGATCTGTTGTGCTGTACTACATGACCAGTAAGTGCGTCACTTACAGCCACTTGGTGAAAAGTCTAAAGTAAAGCGGTCCTTCTTTTTCCAACAGTTTGAGCGAGCAATTTCTGAAAACATCTCTGCTGAGCAGGAGAGAATGTCACAGAGCTCATAATTGTAGATAGAACGTTTTCTGAGGCACAAAAAACTTCTACCATGGTGTTGCAAGTCTCAAGGCTTTACACATTTATCAGCCCTTCTGCCGGACTTCCGCCGGCCAAGCCGGCCAACTTCCAGCTCACTAGCAATGGTGTAGCCTATGACGTAAGCATGTGTTGACAGTGTTTTTGTAATTACTCTCACTGTCAGAAGGGGGAGAGAAAAGTACAACATTGTAGTGTATATTTGTTGTTGTTGTTTTGTTTTTTGTTTTGTTTTGTTTGTTTGTTTGGTTCTGGTTTTCTCTCTTATCTTGTACTTTGGCATATGTGTCTTCATGTTAATCACTTATCTCGCACTATAAATAAAATTAAACAAAAGAAAAATTGATCACCAGAGAGTGCCAACCTCTATTGACTTGATATACAAGATCAATCATCCATCCTATTGGGTACACTTAAACAGGCCAATCAACAGATAGCAACATATTCACAGAGTTTCATTAAGGTGGGAAAAAAAAATCACACTGACATGATCTAATTAAGAAAAAAACAGTCTTTAGACTTAAAAGTTGGCTGTTAAAGTTATTTTTTTCAATGCAAATGGAGGCTGTAGGATTCACAGCAGTTACAGTTGATTCCAATATTTTAAGTCAGCACTTAAACCTCATTGTCATTGTTTTATTTGAAATAAAATATTTTGCCAAGACGTGTTCGCTTCAGTTCGCTTCAATTATCATCTAAATTATCATCTTTAAAAAAAAAAAAACATTTCTATTTAGCCAGTCACTCTCAACCAGTAGTAAGTGTTGTTTCTATGGTTACTTAGAGTTTCCTATAACTGGCAGATTGCTTTAAAACTGTGGTTAAATTGCCAACTGGAACTACATTTGAGGTGTTATGTCATACAAAATGGACACCTGCCAGCCAATCAAGTACTTTCTAAGGCCATGGTATAACAATATAATAATCAAATTAATTAGAACTGGATTTAAATGCAACAAAAATGGTAAGACAGAGAGAGAAGATTGGGATGTTTAAATATGTATTTCCTCCCTGCTCAGTATCTTCATTATTTATCTCTCAGTTCCATCCACATCCTGCCCCTCCTGAACACTTCTTACAATCTTCTTACAATGTTATCATTAACAATGAGGGTGATGGCCAAAGCTACCAAAATAAATTTGTAATGAACTGGAATTATCCTTCAAAGGTCTTAAATCCACATCACTTTGCAATGTCAGGTTACTTTATACAGAATTTAGATTTAGATTTAAAGCACTTAAGCGGTATAATTATATTTGCCTCCAAGAAAGTGCTGTAATTGTCAAAACATCATTCCCATGAGACCATGGTTGAGAAATCCTCATCTCAAGTTGGTATTTTCACAGCAGAATGTAAAACAGACCCTCAAAGAATTTCTTTTTAGATTTTCTATAGCTCTTCATTTCTTCTACCATCTGCCGTTGACAGATTCTCAGGGAAATCCAACTTGGACCACTTTCTGTTGCATGACCAAAACCAAAGCTGCTCACATGTATGCACATTTTACATATTTTACTATGAAAGACTTAAATAGAGCTTTAAGGGGCTCCAGTTTCATGCTTTTGTATGTTTGTATGTTTTTGTCAAAACATTGCGTTGTTTTTTGTCATTTGCTTCTGTGTTGTTCAGTGTTGACTGACTGGCACATATTCCACTGTTGTCATTGCTCAGAATAAAAAGGCTATATCTAAAATAGTGCTATTGCAGACCATGTAAACGCAAAATCTATGTCAAACACATTACCAGGGGGGCGTTTCACCAAATTTGCAATATGCAAGCTATTTACATGTTTAACTAATCAAAACAAACACCATAATTGCGATTGGTGTGTAAGCATACGAGACCCCTGCAGGTCTTATAAATGTATCTACAATTTGCAAGCAACAATATTTTGTGAATGTAACACTGCTACCGTTTGCAATCTGTGTTTAAGCAGTGCTCACAAATTACTTTCATGAAACGGGACCCCGGTCGGTTAAGGACATTTTTATTCAGGTTGCTGTTTACACACTGACGTGAGATGACATCACAAACATCATTCTGAATATTCTGCCATGTTTGTTGTTGTCATTTCAAATACGCCTCACAAAAAGCATGTCAAAAATATATTGATTTAATCTTTAATAAAGTATGTCCATATTTAACTAATATTTACTGTGCATTACTTAAACTTTCATTATATGTAGCATTTCAAAAAGGTCTTAAAATCTTAACTTGGCATCATGAAACCTGCAGATTTGCCCAATAACTTTAGATCTGTCTCTCTGTCTCTCCCACTCTGTCCACTGACTCTGCTGATGACAGCAGACAGTGGACAGATCAAACAGTCGTCGTTGTGATGGACTTTCCTTTGAAAAACTGCAGCTGAAAGAATATCAAAAGACCATGGAAGAGAGATCAGGCACAGGGCGGATACCTGTGCGTGTGAGCGTGTGTGTGTGTGTGTGTGTGTGTGTGTGTCAGTTATGTGAAGGGCTCCGTAAAAAATAGATGAAAAGTGCTGACATCACCAGTCATTCTGGCTTTCTTCACTCCTCCTCACACACATGCATATACTCCAATATGCAATGCAGATGCGCACACACACACACACACACACACACACACACACACACACACACACACAGACTGCTACTCACACACAGTCTCTCTCTCTCTTTCTCCTGGATGCTCAGAGGAGCCAAACCATATTAATACACAGCTCTTGTTCTGTCTAAATTGTAACCCTGTCTATCAGTCACACTCTTTCCAATCATTTGTTCTCTCTCACAAACACATCGTAGACACTGGTGACAACCATACTAATCACATTAATTCAAAATCTTCACTCTGACTTTCATTCCCTCTCACATACACACATACACACTCTCATCAGAATCTGACAAGAGCTATGCTAATCATATTAATTCTGTCAATAGCCCAAATCAATGGTTTCCTCCCGCCGGACTGGTGTGTTGAATGTATTCAGAGCAGGTACAGACATGAGAGTGAATCTGTTATCATTTTCTTTCTGTTTCTCCAAAGGTTATTTAGTCACAGCACTCATCGGAGAGCCACAGGCAAGTGTCTGCTATTACCTCTGTGTAAAAGGTTCTATTTACAAGAAAAACAGATTAAAAGCATATTCAAGATGGTGGAAGAGAGCAGCCCTATCAGCAGACAAGTGTCAAAATTGTAAAAATGGTTATGGCAAATAAACTTTTAAGATATGGATAGTGTTAGGCAACTTAATCACTTGGTTAAGGTCAGGGAAAGATCATGGTTACGGTTAATTAAAAGGAAAACATAACTGCATGTCTGTGACTGGACACAAAGTCTGATCTGCTGCATGAGTGTCTAAAGTGCTACTGCACTACTTAAAACATATACACTGTTGAATTTCATGGATGCTGCAGATGCTATATGACGGGATTTAAATGTCATGCTGTGCATTCTTGGTATTTCAGGGGCTAATGCACTGTAGTTATACACTACTGGGCTCATCGACTCAGATGCTTGGATACAAGTTAAGAGTTAACTAGCCCTAAAAAAATAAGTGCCGCATTTCTACTTGCACTCAGCCTGAAGTTCTCATTTATGTACATGACATGTTTGATTGTTTCAAGACACTCAGAACTACAAAATATAATTAATGATGATGCAGTGGTTCTGGTGTGAATCAAGCGGCTTGAGTCTGAAGCCAATGCAGAAGTACCTTAAAAATCTCAAAAAAATCCCTGGCTCCAATCTAATATCAGATTATTATATTGACTTTTTTTTGTCTTACTGAAACCTGGCTGTGTCATGAAGAATATGTCAGCCTAAATGAATAATAATAATTAACCCTAGAGCTAAACGTAATTATCACTCATTCGAAAGCCTCGTTCTTAGTCTTTCACACCCAATTTGGGAAACATTACAGCCAATTCTATTTGCCCAATTTTTATCTGAATTATTTTATCTGAGTTATTATCAAACTTTGTACAGATAAAGTAATTATAGTAGGTGACTTTAATATTCATGTGGACATCAATAATGATAGCCTTAGCACCGCGTTTATCTCATTATTAGACTGAATTGGCTTCTCAGAGTGTAAATAAACTCACTCACTGTCTTAACCACACCCTCAACATTGTTCTGACATATGGCATCGAAATTGAACATTTAATAGTCTTTCCACAAAATCCCATTTTATCAGACCATTAATTAATGGCTTCTGAATCCCTATTACTGGACTACACACCATTAGACAAAAAATGTTTTCACCAGATGTCTATCTGATAGTGTTGTAACTAAATTTAAGGAAACAATTCTGTCAGCATTGAATTAAATGCCATGTCTCAATACAACAGAGGACTCTTATGCTAACTTTAGTCCCTCCTTAATTGATCATCTTGTTGATAGTGCTGCAGGCTCACTGCAAATGACACTCGACTCCATTGCTGCTTTAAAAAGAAGATAATAAAATAAAATAAATTAGCTCCATGATATAACTTCCAAACCTGCAAATTAAAGCAAACATTGCGAAAACTTGAAAGGATATGGCGTTCCACCAAACTGGAAGAATCTCGCTTTGTCTGGCAAGATAGTCTTAAAACATATAGGAAGGTCCTCTGAATGCCAGAGCTGCCTATTACTCATCATTAATAGAGGAGAATAAAAACAGCCCGAGGTTCCTTTTCAGCACTTTGGCCAGACTGACAAAGAGTCATAACTCTATTGATCCATGTATTCCTATAGCTCTCAGTGGTAACAACTTCATGAACTTCTTTAATGATAAAATTCTATCTATTACAGACAAAATTCATCAGTTCCTGCCCTCAACAGGCACCGATCCCCAAACACAGGAAACTTAGAAACAGCTGTAAAACCTGATATATATTTAGCTAGTTTTTCCCCAATCGACCTTCCTGAACTAACTTTAACGATTTCTTCATTTAAACCATCAACCTGTCTCTTAGGCCCCATCCCAACCTGACTGCTTAAGGAAGTCTTACCCTTAGTTAGCACTTCTTTACTAGATATGATCAGTCTGTCTTTAGTAACAGGCTATGTACCACAGTCTATTACAGTAGCTGTAATTAAACCTCATCTTAAAAAGCCTACTCTTGATTCAGGCATTTTAGCCAACTATAGACCTATATCTAACCTTCCCTTTCTCTCTAAGATCCTTAAGAAAGCAGTCACCAATCATTTGTGTAACTTTCTACACAACAATAGTTTATTTGGGGATTTTCAGTCAGGATATAGAGCGCATCATAGCACAGAGACAGCACTGATGAAAGTTGCAAATGACCTCCTAATTGCATCTTAGTGCTGCATTTGACACCATTGACCATGACATCCTATTAGAGAGACTAGAACATTTAATTGGCATTAAATGAACTGCATTAAGCTGGTTTAAGTCATATTTATCAGGTCAGTTTCAGTTTGTACACATTAACAATGATTCCTCAATGCAACCAATCAGTTAACTAAACTCCAAGAATGCCTTAAGGACATAAAGACCTGGATGACCTGCAATTTTCTACTACTAAACTCAGTCAAAACTGAAGTTATTGTGCTTGGGCCTAAACACCTTAGAAATGCATTCTCTAATGATATAGCTACTCTGAATGGCATTACCCTGGCCTCCAGCACCTCTGTAAGGAATCTGGAATCATCTTTGATCAGGATATGTCCTTCAACTCCCACATAAAACAAATTTCAAGGACTGCCTTTTTTCACCTATGTAACATTGCAAAAATCAGGCACATCCTGTCTCAGAAAGACGCAAAAAAACTAGTCTACGCATTGGTTACTTCTAGGTTGGATTATTGCAGTTCCTTATTATCAGGCTGTCCCAACAAGTCTCTAAAAACCTTCCAGCTGGTCCTGAATGCAGCTGCATGTGTACTGACAAAAACTAGAAAAAACTTACTCCCTGTAAAATCCAGAATATATTTTAAAACCTTTCTCCTCACCTACAAAGCCCTTAATGGTCAGGTACCATCTTATCTTAAAGAGATCATAGTACCCTATTACTGAGCTCCCAGAATGCAACTTACTTGTGGTTCCTAGAATCTCCAAAACTAGAATAGGAGGCAGAGCCTTCAACTATCAGGCTCCTCTCCTGTGGAACCATCGTCCAGTTTGGGTCCAGGAGGCAGACGCCCCCTCTATGTTTAAGAGTAGGCCTAAAACTTTCCTTTTTGCTGAAGCTTATGGTTAAGGCCTAGACTGCCAGAGGACTTCCCATGATGCACTGAGCTCCTGAGCTCCTCTCTCCTCCTCCCCCTCTCCATCTGTTCGCATTCATGTACCATTAATGCATCTCTCTATATAAAGCAAGGAATCTCTGTCTGTCTCTACTGTATGTTTGTCTTTTACATATCTTGGAAACCATTCATCTGATCTACTTCATACCTCGCGAATTCATTGCTGGGGACACATGGGAGTGCAGTGTCAATGTGAAGTTGGTTTATGGTCTAGACCTGCTCTATGTGAAAAGTGCCCTGAGATCATTTCTGTTGTGATTTGGCACTCTATAAATAAAATTGACTTGACTTAGCTTTTATGTCTGCCATTTGGCTGTGATTGACAGTTCACCCACTTGCTGCTCTCCCCGGCTCCGGGCCTCGCACTGAGTCAGACTTTCACTGAACAGTGATTTTTACTCCAGACACGCAGTTCTACTGTGTTTGTGGTTTTGGAGTTACACTAACAGGACCCTCACAGGATGCTGTCATGAAATATTTCAGTAAGTTAAATGTTACTTGATAACGATACCTGTCCTGTTAGCACAATTTAGCTAAAGTAGCTGCATTAGCTTGGGTCCGAGGTAGGAGGGTATGTTTCCAGAGCGGGAAAGGCAACGCCCCGCACTCCTTATTTGGAAGGTCCTGGCTCCAAATGGAAAAGATGGCACCAGCCATAAGCTGCAACTCTGGGCTTTAAACCCGCTCCAGTGCAAACCAACAGGTGATGTCACACCTCGCTACGTTCATCTTTATATACAGACTTTAGTGTGAATTTAAGTTATTGGCTGCTAATACTGATAGAATCTAATATAGCTTTGTTGCAAAGCACCTGAAACCATTTATCATCCAACAGCAGAGTTGCAGCACCATCATTTTCAGATCTGCAGTTCTTGATCTACAGTTAATTGCACCACATACTGTAAAGGCACGAAAACTAACACCAGCAGCTTCCATGGATGCAGCAGATTCCATGGATGATGTGACTGAGACTAGAGCAGATCCTAGCAGAGCGCTTTGCAGGGTAGCATCTCAGGTGAGGAGTCCTGAGATGAGCAAGACAGACGAGGAAGAGAACCATTTATGAATGAGAAGGACCAAATGATCCTGGCTCAGTCTCATTGTTTAACTACAGTAAACTTCCAATTTTGTGAAGTAGGACAGTGTCATATGCTGATGTGGTGCAGCACAAAAATGAGCTCACATATAACAAACATAGTTGCACAGGTATTTTTCTGTTTACTGCTGCAGTGTTGCTGCTAACTATTGTTAGAGTGAGAGAAACAAGTTTTTTTCCTTTACTCATTCAGTATGATCACATGTTTGTATTTCTGTAAGCTAATATAGTATATTGCATTCTCCTTGCTGCACAACAAAATACAAAATAATTTATTTTTGACATTTTGACCAGAGTTCAACATACACCAACAAGCATTTGGTCTCGTGTCTGGTTTACACTTCCTACACTGGCTGAACCAGTACCAGCTGGGAGATTTGATTGGGATGAATAAGCCAGAGGACAAATGACCTTTGACCTCAACAACATCTGGTGAGGAGAAGCTAACAGTCTGACTTCTCTGTCCTCTGGTTGCACTTCCTTCCCACATCTGTCAGCTCTCCTATACTCCTCACTCCTCTCCTCACTCTCACTCTCTCCATCTGTAACTATATGTTTTTCATTATTCTTTCTTGGGCTTTCTTCCTCACAGCTCTCATTCCCTGTATGACTCTCTAATCTGCTCTCTTTTCCACTCAGAGCTTTTTTTTTTCTTTCTCTGCTGCTTTTCTGAGATTTAATCAATTCCTCAGTTGCTGTGACTTCCATTGCGATGCAAGGCCAGCTAATTTAAATGTGAAGCATTTAAAATGTCAATTACAAGCTAATTAAATTAATGGCACAATGTGATTTAGCCATTTCGCTCCTCTCGCCCTGAGCGATGGATAAATTGTCTCGGCTCAGGAGAGGAAAAAGGCTAAGTGTTTAATACAGCTGCCGCTTGACTTTCATAAACACACGCGCACACACAACGAGACCCCACATGACCTATGGGGAAATTGGTTTTAGGAGAAGAGAGGAGGAGGACTACAGGAGAGGATGGAAGGATGAGAGAGGAGTGGAGAGTAAAGGTGGAGAAACATCAAAAGGAGGGGACAAGAAAGAGGAGGAAGCTAAAATAATGAAAGAGGGAGGGAGGGGTAGAAAGAGATTCGGGAAAGGACAGAGGAAAGAAGGGTAAGGAGAAAAATGGGAGGTGAGAGGAGGTGAGGAGCCAAAGTTAGAGAGAAGCAAAATGGCAGAGACAGGAGGAAAATGAAAATGAAAGGAGAGACAAGGAGTTGGTGTAGGAAAAAAAAAGGAGACAGAGGAGACAAGTATGTATGGAGAAGTAAAGAAAGATTGTAATTCAGGGAAGATAAGGAGGATGTAGATTCAAGAGGAAAGAAAAGTAAGTGGAAGAGAAGAAGAAGAGATGAGGTTAGGGATTGAAAGGATGACAAGTGGAGAAAGAGATGACACAGAAGGGCACAAAAGGGGGAAGAGAAACAAGTGAAGGGGAGAAAAGAAGGAACTATGAAAAGGAGACATGAAAAAAGGTGAATAAGGAGGAGAAGAGAGATGGGAATGAAAAGAATAGCAGAGGAAAGGAGGAGGAATCGGATTGAATAAAGGAAACACTAAGAATGAGCAGTTGAAGAAGAGAATAGAGGAAGGGAGGGAGAGTGGCCGGACGGAGGAGCACAGCGCTCCTTACTCAGCTTCAGTCTTGTGAGCTTGTGGTAAATGGAGTATTGATTCAGAGGAGATGAGATTTTCAGAGTAAACACATAACCAAACTGCTCTGCTGTGGGCCCAGTACACTCACTGGAGACTTACAGTCAGTGCACAAAACATTACCAACGCCACTCACATATGAGGCTGCAGCACTTCTGTGTGCAATACACGTCTCAATTGTGTTGAGACTCAAAGCTATTTTTTAATCTGCTGCTGTATACCTTCAGCTAGACTCTTTTTTATGACTGGTGTGAATTGAAAGGCAAACAGAGATTCGGGGACGTTGGGCTACTGGTCACCATGTTTTCAACCAAAGTTATAGTGACATGAAAAATGACTTAGTCCCTTTGTTAGCCAAGCTTCTGTAACACAATACTCCCAAAATGCAATATTTACAAAATACAATATAAATAGTATTGATAATCATTCTATCTGTCACAGTATCTATATCAGTAGAAATGAAGAAGTAGAAAGAAAAAAAGGAAAAGAAGGAGAGGAGAAAAGTGAAAATGATACAGAGCTGAAGGGATAAAAAAGAAGGGGAGGAATAGAAAAAAGGAGAAGGAGGGGAGGAGGAAGAGGAGGAGACGTATGGGAAACAGGTATGTAGAGAAGGAAAGAAAGAAATATAAAGTGGAGGAACTTTACAAAGTAATTTGCAGGCAAAATACTAATCTAAAGTAAAAGGTATACGGACAGAACATTACACCCATCAGGTAATATTGCTATAATATAAGCTGCTGCTATGAGACACTCCACTCTTCTGGGAAGGCTTTCCACAAGATTTTGGAACCTGGCTTCAGGGATTTGCTCCCATTCAGCCACACGAGCATTATTGAAGCCACTGATGTTTGGTAATAAAGCCTGGCTTTCAATTCAACCCCATACAAGTTGGATGGGTTTTAGGTTAGGACTCTGAAGTAAAGTTCCTTCACATCAAACAGGGAAAAACATGTCTTTGGACCTGACTTTATATTGTTGCCAGAAAGTTGGAAACACAATATCATCTGAAATATCATTATATGCATTAAGACTTCCCTTGTGTGGCAACAAAGGAGCTCAAACAATGACATACAGATGTTTATATAGAAATAATCTGTAACAGCAAATACATTTTGAGAGAAATATAATGCTGCGACACATTTTTAATAAACTGATTAATACACTAAATAAACTGCCAAGTCTCAAAATTTTCATACTGAACATATCTGTGTTCACTGTCAACATATTTAAATTATTTTCCTGTAATATTCATCCTTGCAATACAACATCCGCTTGTAGCAACTAAAGCAGGATTAATAATAACATGTTTTGTATGGTTTTGTTTCGGCACTCACAACACTTGTTTAGGGTTAGGGGAAGAGTGCGGCACACGGCAGGACTTTTTTATTTTATTAAAATGAATATAAACATAATAAAATATAAAATAAAGAATATAGTGTTATTAGTTCAAGTCACTACAATCCCGCAAGAGGTACCATAGCATGTTTTAAATGTTTTCTTATCTTTCAGTAGGTCACTTAAACTCTATGATCACAGATGTCACTTTTTAAAGATTCTTTTTGGGACATTTTTTAGTTAATAGGTCACTTTGCAGCAAAACGAAAACAACAGTTTATGATTTATACCAAACTTGATACTCACCATACAAACATACGTTGGGTAATGTTAATCAGATATATACTGAAGAAAGAAAAAAGAAAATTATACAGAGAAAGATTACATGTACAAGACCTTTAACTTTGTTAGATTTTTTCTCACAATCTTTCTCTCAGTGTAGGCGTCACTTTTTTCCTAATATACTGGACAGCTGGTGTCTAATGAAGCTCTCTCCTATTTTCTTTTTCAAACAACACTGGTCTATATCCTGTTGTTTGTTCCCCAACATGTCATTAGCTTGTGTACAGATTTCTATCTAGTGAGCAATATAAACTTTCTAGCCAGCTGCTCAATGTTGCCCAGGCCAAGCACACAGTGATCAATACACTCATATCATAAAGTGAAACAGTGGTTAGGAAATCGAAATGAGGTACGGCCTTGGGCAGTGGGCTAATTATGTGCAGTTGTAGAGGGGGGTGAGAGGACAGCTTAATTGATGTTTCTACATAAAAGTTTTTTCCTAGAAATCAATATGTGACTGTAGCAATGCTTGCATACAATAACTCGATGAGAGTTAACATGTTCCGCACACACACAGTCGCTCATTTCTATACTTCAGAGGACCTTCACTGACATTCACTCACCTAACTATTCAGCAGCAGTCCATCCTCAGATAGCCTGGTGATTAAATGAGGACCGGACAAAATGTTACTTTCCATAAATATCCCTGTATCTCTAAAACTCAAGCTGGTCCTCACAAAGACAGAATTACAAGGACACACACTCCATGAAACAACTACAACTTTCTAAACAGAAAAAAAACCTTTATAAGTCCAGTTAATCATAGTCTAGTTTAGTTCCTGTGAAAAATATTCAACCCACTTGAATGTTTGCATCATTAACTACGTTTACATGCACACTAATATTCCACTATTATTCAGACTATGACAATATTCCAAATTTGATACATGTCATGTAAACAGCATATTCTGTTTGGATATTCTGAATTAGGCCTTATTCCGAAAGCAGCATTTTCTGATTAAGACATGTGGGATGTGCTGATAATATTCGGGTTTTAGGAGCATTCTTTGGACATGTATACAGCGCATTCAGAATATACGTGCACCAAAAACACTCAGCAGTGTAGTAAACATCATGGGACAACCCAGGTACCGGATGTGCCTGTAACTATACATTTATTATATCAGTCTTATCAGTATCACTTATAAATATCAGCCAGCAGCTCACTAATGTTTTTCACCTCACTGGTTTAACTACTTCACTGCCTGCGGAGATCTTGTGATTCCCGTTCCCACTGGAGCAGAGGGAAACCCTGAAAACCCTCTGCATGTAAACGGGAATATTAGTGGAATATTCATTATAATTAGCCATGTAAACAGCTTAGTAGGAATATTGTCTTTTTTGGAATAAAGGCTAAAGCTTGGATGTTATAAGGACATAGAAAAAAGACCATAACAGTCTTTACAAATAGATTTAAATTAAGTACAAAAATAGAACACAAAACAATTGCCTCTATGTGTTTACCCCCTTTGCACTGACACACCTGAACAACCACTATTGCAGCTAATTGTTTTTAGAAGTCACATAATTAGTTAAGTGGGTGTCACCTGTGTGTAATCAAGGTGTGAAAAGGGATTTTAGGCAACAAAGGCTACGTTCACATTCCATGCTGAAGTGGCCAAATCTGCTTTTTTTGCTGCCAAGTGACTGATCTGATTTTTTCACAGAAGTGTGAACAAACCAAATCTGTTTTTTTCATAACAGATCTGGGCCACTTGCATATGTGGTCCTAGATCTGATTCATGTCCGATCGCTGGCTGTGTGCGCTGCTGTCAGAACGGTCAGATTGGCATTAATGTGTTTTTTTTTTAACATCTCACTTCTCCTGTTGTCATCATTCAGTGTTGGCACCTCACAGTCCAGTAAAAATAAGCATGGAGGAGAGCAACAACAGTGACGGAGTTCAATGGAGAAACAAGGAACTTTCAAATTTGTTGGAAATTTATGGAGAAGCTATTCAGTCGTAATCTGAATGCTAGCACAGCCATGTCATCCATGTTTATGATTTGACTGTTACACAAATGACATTATTTTTGTTATTCTTGTCCGCATGCAGCTCACAATTCAGCCCACTCTGGGCGTGCATGGCAGTTCAGTGGTGTTCACACCGGAGCCAGATAAATGTCACTTACAAACATGAATGTGAACCATCAACACAAAAAGATCTGAATCAGAATTGAGCATTAAGGCCTGTAATGTGAACATAGCCATATTTCTGCTTTTCTACAGCTGAAGATTTCCAACAAAAGCTGTATCATTTTTTATGTATAATTGCTCAATCCTCAAATGTAACTCCTAATACAAGGAGTGTACACAACTTACACAACTTGCGCTATGATTATAGCCATACACTGTCACACAGACTGCAAACCAAAAGCAACAGACAGAGGAAATTAACTCAACTAGGCGGTCATCTTGCAGCTAAATAGCCAGATATTTCCTTTACAAGTTGGTGGAGTCCAAAACAGCTAAAAGGAGAGTGAATGTTGGACTGAAATTTGGCGTGAAATTTAGACCTATACTGTTGTTTTTCTTGTTAGGACGGGTTAGGGTTAGAATAAATTAAATAAAGTTACATAAATGCTAATTCTGCTCTGTGTCTGCTGAATGTGTACATAGGAAACTGTTTGCTATGATGTTGGCCATAACAACTTAATGAGATTATATAATGTGTCAGAACAATTTGTCAAACTCGTTTTGGAGTTCATCTGCCCTCTAGTGGACAAAATTCATGCAGCTTTCAATTAACCCTGAAAAGTAAAGATAGCTAAGCAGTGAAGGGTCACAGTCACTGAAGAATCTGGATATTTCAGATTGAATACCAACAGAGTCATAAATTCAAAGCAGTGTCTTGGTTGGCCTCTAATTGAAAATTACAGGGTACAAATCATATATTTAGAGATCAGACCGGATTCAAAGTTCACCGTGCTTCCATTTTATTCATGCCATTATCTTTTTAAATCCCTTTTTATATTTTTTTTATAAAGACATGTCTAAAATAAATATGAGTTATTAATATAATTACAAATATATACCAAATTGCACTAAACTACTACTGTGATTAATGAGTACTTTTTGTTTTCTGTCTTTCCAAGGAAAGAACACTTGAATGCTGACAACTGGATGAATATCTGCACAGAACCAAATCCAGAACTTAATTTAAATCTTGGCACACAACAGCAGAGACCTGCTCCATGCACCTTAACATGGTGTGTGTCTTAATGTAAAAAGAGATTAGTGTGTGTGCATGTGTGTGTTTGTGTGTGTGTGAGAGAGAGAAATAACCAAGTGGTAAAAACATGAAGCATAACATAAAGAAAGCTGCACAATGGCGAATTAAACATCTACTATCACACTTCTATGGTGCACATGTTCTTTTACACCCAAAGTACACACTCACTGAAAAATACATACATAACAGGAGCAAAATTGAACAGACATGCTCATGAACACAGTGCAGTATCCATTAAAAGATGAGCTCATCTAAATGAACACACACATTCAGGCAAACCCACCCGGAGGCTCCCCTCCTACAAACACACAAGCATATAACCTACACACACACACGAGCTGATGACAATTGTGCGTGACATGCTAACAGATATCTTTCCAATGCGAAGGCGAGACAGTAATTACCACCATCTTCAATCGGCCTGTTAGCGTTCAGCTGCTGCCGTTCCCTTATCGCATTGAAACACTGAAACACAACAACAGTAGCAGCAGCAGCAGCAGTAAGCATGTACTAAAGGCCCAATCAGTGGCACACACTCAAATAAAAATGAAGCTCCATCACTGAACTCCTGCATAGCAACTGTTTGCAAGACTAATTTGACTAATATGCAGCTGCAATATTTTTTAAATGACAGTTATTACTCTTAAAATGTTTGTTCAACCATGCTTTCTATTTTTACAGTTCATCTCTACTAAAGCTGCTTTAAAACCAATTTGAGCTGTATCTGATTTTATACTGTTCAACTTGATTCATCTGAGGAGGTTCCATCATCCTGCAGTTTTCTCACACCCCTACCATCAGGACTTCAGAGGGGCTCAACCGGGTAGCTACCGGTCTGAAAAGTGAAGCCAATGCGGGAGTGCCTTAAACCTGCATTCTTTCTAACGGCCAGCAGGGGGCGACTCCACTGGCTCCAAATGGAAGTCTGATTGTATGGAAGACTATGAGAAAATTACTCTAGTTCTCACTTGATTTATTACCTCAGTAATCACTTTCCTAATGAGTTTTCGGTCGCAATTGCTAGTTTAAAGTCTTCTTCAATACAGCATGATGTTCATTTTGTAAATTATGGTCCCATTTATAGTAAAATAGACGATAAAGTAGGGTATGCTTTAGGGCGTGGCTACCTTGTGATCGACAAGTCGCTGGCACAGTGACAACGTTGATTACAGAGTATAGGCGTAGCTGTCATTATTTCACAGTGTGTTTTCAGTTCATAGAAGTTAATTGTAACATTTTGGTTGCCTAAAGAATTCTTCCTGTGTTTCACCTCCCAGGGAATAGCCTACGGGTACAACAGGCTACTGTTTGGCTACAGCCTGGCTCCCTGCACGTTCAGCAAGTGTGCCAGGTCCAGAGAATGGCCATTTTCCACACAACCAGGTTGGTGCTACAAATAAACCCAGTTAGGTTTCACCATAAACTGGAAGAAGAGTGCCCCAAAGCCATGACAGCAGGTGGAGTATCTAGGAGTCGTGCTGCCCACGTTGGGCCAACCTATCCAGGCTTGGCTCCTGAGAGGGAGAAGCTGATGCAGACTGGACTGTCTACACAGGTGGTGCAGACCATCCAAGCGGTGAGGGCAGGATCCACTATTGCTTGCTACAAAGCTAAGTGGTTGGGATTAGGTCGAGAAATATTCAGCCAGAGGCATTTTGTCCTCCAACCCATAGGGACACCAGGGAGGCAAAATTGCACCTCTTGTGTTCAGCATGTGCATTGACATGTTATGTTGAATGAACGGCCCCCTTCCGGCGCACTCAACAGCTGTTCGTGTGATATGGAGAGGGAGTGGCCGGAAAAGCCCTATTCAAGAAGTGCCTAACCAGTTGGCTTTATTAGTGCATCTCCCAAGCTTACAAGCAGGCGAGTAAGGACCCCCCCCCCCACTGTGGTCTGAGCGCATTCTACATATGGTGTAGCAGTGTCTACGGCCTTGTTCAGTGGGTTAAGTGTCGAGGACAGATGCATAGCAGCATCTTGGTCTACACCTTGTCTGCTCCGCTCTGATGACATGTTGCAGCAGGGCAAACATTAATCGAGCTCAGCCTACTGTACCCATAGAGTCCAGTACAGGGCGGCGCCTGTGTGAGACAGAACGAAGGTTACGATATTGTAACCCTAGTTCTATAAGCACAGGCGGACCTATGGACCCTGCTGCTCCCACGCCATCTGCTGAAGTGGTTTTAGGACGGGAACTGCACTGAGGCGCTGCCTTTTATACTGTGTGGGACACACGGAATCAGTAGATGTGTCCTGATTGGCCGGCTACGTACATGCAAATTTCAGTGGGCGATTGCATGTGTGTGTAATTGGAGGAGAGTATTATCCATAGAGTCAAGTAGAGGGCTCTGCATGTGCTTATAGAACTAGGGTTACAATAACCTTCGTTATTATCCAAAATTAGTTTTCTTCTACAATAATTAAATTATTTGTGTGTTATATGTTAATTATTTTGTTATTTGTATATTGTAGCCTACAGTTTATTGATGAATTTTAAAATGTATTACGCCTTTTTTGATCTGTAATGAAAAAGCCTAAAGCAACTGTAAAATTAATAAACCCTATAAACTGAATTAAAATAGTTATTTTGTCAAGTCTTACTTATTATTAAAAAAAAAAGACGATAATGAACAACTTAACTGCTTCAAGAAATGAAATCTTTGTGATTGCTGACACTGCTGGGGGTAAAAATGACCACCCGGCGGTTCTAGGAGTTATTGGCAGTTGTAGCGTTAAAAGTAAAAGGATCATGGATGCATGCAGGCAATAATTTTCTACAGAAGGCCACATCAGAAATCTGCCATGGTTTCAGGGGATGAACACATGCAGATACTGTGTGTCAGATTTACTAAGACTCACCAGCTCAGCGGTAGGTTCAGACAAATAGACGCAGACAGAATCATTCAGAATGCATTCATTTACAGCACGCCATTGTCATGGCATCCGTATTTCCGCTCTAGCACTCTTGTTTGTTGTCTGCTATCAGTCCAGCTCATATGATGTAAGACCCGCCCTCTTGAAGCTTGGCAACCAATGAAAATGACAACCCTGACCATGATGGGACTAAAGTCATCCAATAGATAAATCCCTGACAAATTTTAAAGGTTGTTAAATTGCACTTACCGCTGCTTTGAATGTATTTCCAAGATTCGAAGATTTATTTTGTACAGAATGAACAAAAAGACAATTAATTCCCAGCTACTATTTTTCTTTGGATTCTAAATTGTCACAACACAGGACAAGGGTTTAAAAAAATACAATTATAACATGTCTCCCTGTCTCCCCCATAACATTACACTTATGTTTATGTTAACTTTATAACTGGAACCAAATAAAAATATATATGCACACATCTGCATCTGCATACAGTAGTACAATATATCAATGCACAAACAGCATTTGTAAACAAACCATGCCCACATACACTCACACATAAACACATAAAGCCCTTTTCTCTGCTAATTTCTGACCTTTTGTTTGTCAATACAAAGCCCTGGCTGCTTCATTATTTAAATAAATGGTGATAATGATCAGTAATTGTTTCTCTGCACCCAAGAGCCTAATGCTAATCAGGCAGGCACAGGCTAATGAGGATAAGACAGTCCCACCAGTAAACACTGTGTTGATTTAAGAGAACATGCACCCCAAACCACAACAGACTCATCCAAGTTCAGTCCCAATGTTTATTTCTTGTATGTTTAAATGTTCGAAAGGTCACTCATGGAAACAAATTTACATGAGAGTGATTATATTTATCTCAAACGTATTGTTTGTCTCTTCATTCCTGCCACCAAAACCCTTTCGGAACCAAACAAAAACACATTTTCTCTCATATTGTCTCTCATATTACTCACAATGTCCTTGCTCATTGACTTCTTCCTTCTCTTAGCTCTTCCAGTGTATCAGCCTGTGATGTTCACAAAGTGCTATATTTAACTGAAACTCAGCCATCTGATGTATCTATTTCAACCTGCATTACTTTATGAATACCTGTATTCTCCACAGATAAACAACAGAGAACGGTATTAAAAGCGTAACTGAATTCTAGCGGTTAAAGTTCTCACCTTGCTGCAGTGATGTAGAAGTGTACTGAGGGGCCGTCAGTAGCTATACTATGACATCACTGTTTGGTGTGGTTAAAGATGATATTGGATCTTACAAACAAGGGAACATGATTTACACCCAGATGCTTTCATCCAAAGTGACTTACAAGCGAGGCAAGACAATCAAGCATTAGGCGACTGTCTGTCGAAAGCCGTGGTACAAATTCTCAAGTAGCTGAGTAATGCAATGAGAAGTGCTAGACAGACATTTTTCGATTTTTTTAAAGTTAAAATTAAAAAAAAAGAATGGAATCAGACAAGTGCATAAGAAATACCACAAATAACATGAAAAGGCCTCCACAGAATAGCTCATTCCACCATTGCTGAACCACAAACGAGAAGAGTCTGGGCTGTGATTACATACCAGGCAGTGACATTAGCAGATGTTGTTCATTTGCAAACCGGGGCAGATGGGAGGGGACTTACGGCCTGATGAGTGAATCAATACAGGTTACAATTCCATCCGTCGCCTTGAAGGCAAGAATCAAAGCTTTGAACTTGATGCAAGCTGCCAGTGGGAGCCAGTAAAGGGAGACAAACAGAGGTGTCACATGAGCTCGTTTAGGTTGGTTGAACATCAGATGTGCCGCTGCATTCTGAATCCTCTGCAGAGGTTTAACAGTGCATGCTGGTAGTCCAACCAGGAGCGAGTTGCTGTAGTCCAGTCAAGAGATGACCGGCGCCTGGACTACGAGTCGTGCTGCGTGCTTGGACAGGTATGACAAAGTCCTACTGATGTATTCCTGTATACTCGAGTATATGATGACCAGCAGACTTGGATGGTTCTAACACTGATAAAACAAGCTGTACAGTGAGGTTGTGATGAACAGCTGGACTTGCAGGGAAGACAAGGAGCTAGTAAATTTAAGCTAAAAATAAATTTAAGCTCACTTTGCTAACATGCTCATTGTACATTGGTATCATTAAGAGCCTAAAAAGGCTAAAATTGTTACAATGATTGTGATTTATATATTGTTTTTTTTTATATATGCCCAGATATTCAACAATACAATAAATTAACATATTTATACAATATCTGCACACATATATACATATAACTACATAAGAGAAAAAATGAAACATTTTTAAAATATACATATGCTACATACATAGAAAAAAAGAAGAAAAAAGGTTAAATAAAATAAATAATTACATAAATCACTAACATCAACTTATTCCACTGAAGTCTAGATCAGAATCACAGGTTTCTTGAAGGACTCGCTTCTTAAGTAGTGCTGACATTTACTTAACTTTAAATCACATTTACCTCTGCAAGTGTCAGGTTCAACTGCCAATGTTTAAATTGTTTCCACCACTAAACATCCAAAAGCCACCGCAAAGACCCACACCTGTGCTCTCTCTGTATTCATGTGTATGTGTCCAGGTACATGAATCTGTATATGTGTATGTGCTAAGACGTATGTGTGTGTGTGGGTGTGTGTATGTGTGTGTGTTGTAGTGATTTATTTCCTGTTTAATCGGGTTTGGCAGAGCAGACTGAGCTCAAGCTCAGCGTCAAGGTGTATTTATGGTGTGTGTGTGTGTGTGTGTGTGTGTGTGTGTGTCTCAGAGAGAGTATTTATAGCTCTGGTCCAATCTGTGTTCTATCCAGCTGCAGAGAGGAGATAGTGGTTTCAAACACAACACAGAGTGCCTATACCAATACATTTCACAACCACACACACATGCACTCAGGTACAAACATGAACACTCACAAAATCATAAACACAGAAACCTACAGCACATGTGCCTGCATCAAAATTCCTGTACAAAATACTGCAGAGTCTTCCCAAGAAAAACGAGAGCATCAGTCGTTTCGGCAAAAGCTTCAAAACGACATTTGTTTATGTTCAGTGACAAAGCCCTCTAACGACAGTAGGAATTATGACTCTTGTCCATCTGGAGCAAAGGAGGATGCATTATGGTGTTATTTTGTAGTGATAAAGTCTGCAGAGGGAAGAGGTAAATATCAGACTTTACAGTAACACGGGTTCATTTCCTGTCTCCTACCAACAGTCAAAGTTGTTTCTTTTAACCACAGTCGTTCCCCGACCAAGTTGTTGTTATTGTTTCCATGGCGACAAACCTTAATGAAATAGAAATTTTAACCCAAACCACGATCTTTCCTTAACCACGTAGCTTTTTGCCTAAACCTAACCAAACTTTTAACCATAGCGGTGTAAGATCAGAAAACGTTATGTTTCGGTCTAAAGGGCATGAATCAGTAACATATATTCTTTAATTTGGACATGTTGACAAGATAATGCAATTTAGTGCATTAGCCTTGAATAAATAATGCCTTTGAATGAAGATTCACATATTTGTTGAGCAGACATACAAGATCATTTTTATAATATAATCCAATCCAATTAAACACATTTGTTTAATTGCCATTATCAAAACATCATTCAATCTTCTCTGTGTTTTCATATTTTAGTCATTTAGCTCACAGAAACATCAGAGCGTGTGTTGGTCTTTATAGTATCATACAGGAGTTTTGTTCATTACTATTATTGTCATTGAGATCTGGGAAAGCAGCAGCATTACTACAGCAGAGATCAGACAGGTAGTACACAGATTTTACCCTATTATCTAAAGCACTTACACTTAGTAAAAACTGAAAGTAAGCACAGAAGAAATGTTGGTGTCAGCATGGGGGCTTTTGTGTGATTGCCTGATATTCCTGTGCTGCTAGACTCTATTCTAGTGCTATCACCATTCCCGTAGCCACCACTGAGAACACTAAAGTCAGGTCCTTTGTATTTTTGCTGGTATTTAAAAAAATTTTTCTAGCAGACTGAGGGGAGTTTAAATTCTACAACTAAAAGCTTGTACAGTATGAGCATCTTGTAAGCTGATTCCAGTATATTTTAGTATATGTTTCCTATATTTACAATGAGAAAAAACAGCAACAACAACACCAACACTAAAATCCTGTGGAATTTTCTAAAAGGTACAATGTTAATAAGCTTTAACAACAAGGCTGATTTTGTTTTCATTACATGAAAAGCTGCCATGTAAGAGATACAAGAATAACGACAGAAAAAAGCCAAATAATTAAAAAACATTTAAGGGTCTGGTCAAAATGTTGTAAAGGTTGGTGGGGGTGCATTTGGGGGACTTGTAAAATGTTATCAAAACAGATAGGAATGATGGCCAGAATGAAAATAATGACAGTAAGAAAATACTACTTTTGTAGCCCAAATAGATAACAACATGAATAAAAAAGAGTGCACAGACTGCCCCATTAAATTATTGGCTACCAATTATAGCACCTTTGTTAATTGGATTGCTGCTATTTTAAATATGTGCAAAGATTCTCTTTGTTCTTTAGAAACACAATTTTGGAAATTACCTCCAGACCATGAATCTAATAAATCTCTCACTCACAGAGCTCCGTCCGTGCCCGCTGTCTTTCTTTTCTCCTCCCTTCTTTTCCCTTCTGCCCTTCTCTCCTACCCAGCTTCTGTCACTCCCAATCTTACTGAGCAATACCCGCTGTGACTCTTTCTACGACGATCACAAATCAAAAGAATTTATAATAAAACCAAACCTAAAACAGTGTGTGTGTGTGTGTGTGTGTGTGTGTGTGTGTGTGTGTGTGTGTGTGTGTGTGAGAGAGAGAGAGAGAGAGAGGGGGAACATGCAAACACGGTTAAGGCTGTTTCATGTGTGTGCGTGTGTGTGTGTAGCTGCAGACTTCATTCCTGATTAGCAGATGTCATTAAACTACAAGGTGTTGTCAGCGCTTTGCTCCTTGTTAGTGGCTGATGCATTTCCCTCGTTAGATGGCATCACATCAGTGTGTGTGTCTGTTCGTTAATTCATACATGCTTGTGTGCGTGTGTGTGTGTGTGTGTGTGTGTGTGTGTGTGTATGTGTAGTTAACTGGCTAATTCAGCGTGAAGCCTGCAAGGCCTTTGGAATCTGCACACTGTCATTACAAGAGTCCTTATGGATTAGAAATACTAGAGAGAGAGAGAGAGGAGGAGGTGAAAAGGAGGAATAAAGAGAGAGGAGGGAGAGTGAGAGGATGCAAAAAGGGGAGAAAGAGGGGGAGGAGTGAGAGGAAATAAGGGGGAGAAGAGGGGGAAGAAACAAGAAGAGGGTATGAAGGTTGATGACAGTGCAAGAGGGTGAAGAGGAAAAGAGGAGAGAGGGAGACAGGCAGAGGATGAAGGTAAAGGGGGATAATGAGGGGGGGGTTAATGGTAAGTATGGAGAAAGGGAGGGAGGAGAGAAGTAACGAGGCTGGAGGAATAGAAAGGATGCAGAGAGAATGGGAGGGAAGAAGAAAGATCTGGATGAAGATGATGAGGGTGGACAAGATGACGATGATGGGGGAGATAAAGAGAGGAAGGGGGAGGTGAAAGAGAAAAAAAAACAGAGAAAGGGGGACACAAGGGGAAGGAGATAAAGAGACAAAAGAGGGAAATAAGAGGAGTGATGAGGAGATTTGGCCTCCCACTCATTTCTCTCCTCTCTCGCTTCCTGGCCCTGTAAAGGTCAGACATTACTTAATACTTAAAATATCTTGAATTTAATGAAGATTGCAGATCCCCTGCTCTTAATTATCTCACTGATTCTCCTCATGAGCAGCAGGACAAAAATAAAAAACTCAACCCTTAAAACTTTGTTCCACTCTCTCTGTTTCTGTCTCTCAGCTGGGTTCTTTTTCTCCCCTAATATTTTCAATTTTCTCCCATTGTTTGCTTGGCGTCTCATTTCTGTCTTTCTTTCATACCTCTTCCTTCCTGCGTGGAAGCTCTTTTGTCATTATTTTTAAGAATGTTTCCCCGTCATCGCAGTCTTGCTTTATCTGTTTCTCTCGCGCTCTATCGTTGATGATTGATTAATTTTGTTTCTGGGAGAGACAGAAAGCAGGAGGTGTTCAGAGATTCTTTCATTTCTCAATTTTACAGTCAGATTCTCAGTCAGCTTTTCTTTCCTTCTGCTTCTGCTCAGTTTTGATCTTTGTTTCTCTCAAAGAGACTCAGAGAGGGGCTCGAGTGAGGTGTGTGTGTGTGTGTGTGTGTAGTCCAGGTATTCCTCATGTTGTGGGGGCATAAATCTCTTTACACAGTCATATTGTGGGGACTTGCCTCTCTTATGGAGTAAAAAAGCAAGTCCCCTTAATGTAAATCATTAATTTTAGGGTGAAGATTTGGTTTAAAGTTAAGGTTAGTTCAGGGTTATGTAAGGTTAAGGTTAGGTAAAGGTTTGGGTTAGGCTAGGTTAGTCTCCAGGAAATTAATGTAAGTCAATGTAATGTCCTCTGAAGTGATGGATACATGACTGTGTGTGTATGTGTGTGTGTGCATGTTTATGGTCATGTGTGCATTTCTGGACTGTACTGTGTGCATGCTTGTAAGCACCTGCCTAGAAACATTACTAAGCTAAAAAAGGGGCATTTAATATGTTGAGTAAATCACAGTCAAAGACGTTTCACCCAGAAGCAATAAGCCTTTAGAAGTAACTGGCATGACACCAAGTAACCTCCAACCTTATAATGTACTGACATAATATGCACATTTCCAGGTCTATATTTATATTTTGGGTCTACTGGAACATCTTTGCATGATTTACAGTTAAAAAAAACAAACCCCAACTTATTTATCTTATACTGGTCCTTTATGCAGCCCCTCAGTTCAGCCTCTGTCTGAAACAGGCCGTTTTAGCTCCTGTCTCTTTAAGATGTGAACAGCCTGTGGAACAACCTTAGCAACAAAGGCTATGAATGTCTTGTTTGTGGGACAATCTGATGTCAGTCCAATAGGGAAGTAGAGGTAACTTTGCAAAAGGAGCGATTGGAGCACACTTAAGCCCTGGCTTTTGACTTGAAGGTGGTATTTTAATATAAGTTCACCTCATGTTTTGGAACTTTGACCATGTTTAACAAAGACACCCGACATCATAAACTCATTTCATCATCATTTTAATATACTGAGAACATCAGCCCACAGTCATGTTTTCATGTTAAGTGTTCAGATATCGTAAGTATGACATATTAGAAATATGGTATATTACTTTATATATAATTTCTATAATGCTATAAAAAGCCAGTCAAATCTCTGGTAAAAAAATGATTTTCAAAATTATGGATGTCATGTCACTGACAGATTGGGCCAAGTTGATTCATAAAATATATCATATTCAAATTAATCACGCCCGTCTTAGTTTTGAGGTTTTAAGATAATTACTTTTAGCAAAGCTTGTTGATGATACATTTAGGATTTGGGGGGAAATCTACTGGATTGCTTTATAGCACAGAATTAGAGATGACTACTCAAACATTCATTCATTAATCACCCTTCACTCAGAGTGATACAAGCAAAAAATCTACATACAAAATCAACAAAACTTAAAAATGTAGAAAAACATTTGCACGTAACCAACAACCAACATATATCTTCATCTGGATCACAGACACAGGTTGATTAAACAAACCTAATGTGACTGTGTGAAATTCCATAAATAGCCCAACAACAAGAAGTATACAGTATGTTACAACACATAAAATGACCCATGTTTAGTTTTTGGGGTAGATAAACTCTTGTGGATGTGTGAATATTTGACTTTCCTCTCATAATGTTGTTATCATGCTCATCTCTGAGGTTGTGATCATACCACAGTTAACCGAAATGGCTTTGAGTGAAGCCACGCTGCAGTGGCCAATCAAGTTTGGGCAAGCACCCATTCCTGGTAGATTACTAAAACCCTGTCTCACATTATAAACCACTAAGCAATGTTTTGGTATCTGATAAACCTTCAGACTCATGTATATACTGTATTGCTCAGATTACTGGACCAACTGGACTGTATTTCACTGTCTAACCAGTATTTAAAACAACATGCCACCACCAATGCAGCCCCTTGCATTTTTAATGCAGAGCTGTTTTCAGTGTAAATGCTCAAGAAGGTCACAGTGGATGGTTGGCAGCTCAAAGTGCCAGACTGTCATACAATACCAACAGTAAACAGTGGATTCTTTTATCCATGATAATGATCTTTACCTAACATTAACGAAGTAGTTTTAGATGCATAAACTAACCAAACCTTAACCTGTCCACCTTAACAGAGGTGGCAGATCAGAAAACACCCACATGAATGTGTAACAGTAACAGTAATGAGTTGTTTTGGAAGTCACTGCCAAATTACCTGTGAACATTTTCAGACTTGGTGCAGTCTTTAAGAACAAACAGATCAGTGGCTGATGAACACATTGGTTGTTACAGGGACTGAAATTGCGACATTTCTTTGATGACATAATCTCTGTAACCTCTGCATGGGCCAACTTGCCTCCTGCTTTACATTAAGTCCTCCGCTTGCTTCAAAACTGTAAATTATGTGTCATAAAGTTTCACGAGTAAATTCATTTTACAGGATGACTGAACACAATTCTATAGTGCTTCTCTCTTCTTAAACTTACTCAGTCTATTGTTGGACCTCCAACACGATCATGATAGCACCTCGATATGTCTAACAAGCTCCAGACTCAGTGTACATCATGTTTTTTTTATGCATCAACAACAGGAATTATCATTCCAGTAAATCTGACATGTAAACAAAACAGTTTTTGTTTCATAACTTTCTGAGGCAAAACAAAAGAGCCAACAAAACTATTTAAGCAGCAGGATTTTGTCTTCCCTGAGGGGGGTACTTTGAAGGGAGCTCAGATAAATTGGGCAAGCTTATGTTCTCATTAAAATAATTGGTAGAACAGCCAACTCACTTGCTTGCTGCTCTGACGAGTGATTTATCTAAAGGCTGTCATCCCGACTGAAGAAGAGGAGAGAAAGTCTGCGGGGAAGCACCAGAGTGTGTGTTTGTGCATGAGTTTGTTTGTGTGGAAACATATTCATACATATACGCATATATCATGTGTTTTGTATGGGTGTTTTTCTGCATATGTACACTTTTGCCTTAAATTGTGTGCATTAGATGTAAATTTTGTGCCTGCAATGTACAGTATATGTATGAACACGTGTTGTGTGTGTTTTCCTGCTGTTTAAACCAAGCATCCAGAAGCTGTTTGAGATCACTGATTTGTATTTTCCTTTTCTTCTCAATTATTTCTCCATTTCTAGCTCTCATTTTTGTTTCTCCACTTTCATCCCCACCTGCTTCATTACCTATCAAAATGCATTTCTTCTGTGGAGATGTTTTGCATAAATTATCAAATCTCTACTTGCTGTCACATTTTCTCTGTGTGTCTGCATGAATGACACTGATCAGAGCGACAGAGAGACAGTCAGAAGCAGGCCTGCTGCGTTTATCATAACAGGGTTGTGAAAAAAAAATATTTAAAAATTTAAAATGAACTCACATGGAACAAAGTTCTGTGTTTGAATGTTTCTGTGGTTGTGTGTGTGTCTCTGTGTGTGAGCAACCTCAGCTGGATCTGTGAGACGAAACAAAGCTCACCTGCAGTACTCTACAAATCTGCAAGATAATCAAATGTACTCTAGTGGAAAAAGGTAATTGTATGGCTGTCTCCTTGTCACAGTTGCTGTCTTCTCACTGGCATACAGTATGACGAGGGAGAAAAGAAAGAGAAGAGCAAAACAAATAGACAACAAGCAAAATAAGATAAAAAAAATAGAAATGAAGAGAAGTTTTTTGGTAAAGAGAGAAAACAAACTGAAATAGAGATGCAAAACATGCAAAACATCAGAAATGTAGTATCAGCTGAAACTGGCCAATGACAAAAAAGATTTTTGTTATGCATGTGTTTAATTTCTATGAGGTCTGTTGTGTCTTTGCATATAGCATGTGTGTACACAGTTTGAGTGCATGAGGAAGCTTGGTACGTATAGTGAGTATATACGTATATAAGTGTATACATTCAGAGGAGAGAAGGCCAAATGTACATTTCTGCTACTCTATTTTTCCATTTAAGAGACTATGTGTGCACATTTTAACACTTACTGTTGTGTGTACAATGTGCAAATTATTCACAGGTTCTTTAAGTAAAGCTTAATGTTAGTTAAACAAGAATGGAGGCTCAATTAAACTACACAGCTCAGATTATGTTTAGGGTTACATAATCCTGCTAATGATGTGTGTGTCTTTCTAGCACAGGACAATGCCTTTAAAGGGACATATTATGCTTTTAATGATTTTCTGTTATTTTTATAGTATTATGATGTCGGATGTCTATGTTAAAATTAGTCAAAAGTCCAAAACTTGTATATAAAAATGCTCCTTGAAAGTCGAAAGCCAGGGCTTCAGCCTGCTCTGAAGCCTTCCTGACATCTGACATCAGATTGTTGGGCCATGCCCACAAACAGCCGTCCATTCCATGGCCTTTGTTGCTGAGGTTGTTTCATGGATTGTTTGCGTTGTCCACTCATATTTTAGATCAGGTTCGTGTTCAAACATGTACTGATGTATTTGTGAAGCTTTCAGTTCACATAAAGAACAAGAAAACAAAGTGAAATCCTACTACTACTGTTTGTTTACGTAGCTTCCCGAGACATTGGGAGTCTGCCAAGATGCAGCTTCCAGCAGCTAACAAGTCAGAGCAGAGTGGACTCATCAGGAGGGGGGTCTTAAACAGACAGGAGCTACAACAGCCTGTTTCAGACAGAGGCTGAACTGAGGGGCTGCATAAAGGGTCAGTATAAGATAAATAAGGAGTTTTTGAACTGTAAATCATGCAAAGATATTCCAGTAGAGCCCCAGAATAGAAATATAGACCCAGCAATGTGCATGATATGTCCCCTTTAAAGGTCGATTTATTAATGCAAGTTACTGATGCATTAACTTGTAAGTATAGCATTTTAATGTGGAGCTAATTCAACTTATTCAAATTTAACTAGGGTAGTACTACGGTAGTCTAATCTATAACAAAGCATCATATTTTACAAATTGGTCATGTTTTGTATGTAAAGTCTTGCTCTGCATAGTAAATAGTAACTATTCAGCTGTCACGAAATGTAGTGGGGTAAAAAGTGTAGTACTTCGTTCTGAAATGTAGTGCAGAGTAGAAATATAAATATATGAAAATATAAAAAAGAAATAATATGAAATAGAAATATTCAGAAAAGTAGGACTCCTCAGGACTTGAGGAGAAGCATTATTTTCCACCTCTGGTCACACGGAAATGATAATTGACTATATTGACTTCACATCAGGTCATTCACACCAGGTTATTTGACAAATTAATGAAATTACTTTATGTACTGTATGTTGTTCATTATATCAAGATCACCAGATATTCTGTTTAAAATATTTGGTGACTTTAATGTGTGTACAATCAGGAGATGTATATCAAATGTTTCTTTTTTTTACATCTTACATCAAACACGTTTTCTTTGTTGTTAAAAGCCCAGTAGATTACAATTTGATTACAATTTCATGACTCTTTTTACTTCAATTTCCATTTTTTTCTTCTTTCTTTACCCATAAGTTTCACTCTTGCTTTGATCCTTCCTTCCTATCTTTGCCCCACCTCACTCGTCCCTCCACTCATCTATATTCTTTCTTCATCACAGCGATACAGAGAAATGATCTTCAATAGGCCAGCAGCTGCGTCTTAAAAGCCTGACAACACCAGCAGGTATCTGCGTGTGTGTGTGTGTGTGTGTGTGCGTGAGGCTAACGTCACGCTGAGCAGGTAAACAAGTGAGGTTGCTTGTTATGCATATGTATCCGTTATCAAAAACCAATCACTGCTGCCACGAGAGAACTAACAGCACTGCAGCGGTGACAGAAATATCAACCACACAAATTGCTTGGTGTCCCAGCAGGGTTGAGGTAAACACCCTGTATACGCCATAACTCCTCAAATAACGGTCTCCATCAACATATTGCTCCTTTTGTCACTCAGAACTGTATAAAAGAAATGGCATGAAAATGTGCTTTAAATATACACAGCGTAAGATTCATACCTACACAGAGTAAAGAATAAAATTCTACTTGTGGTTTTAAACATTAGAAGTGTATCACTGTCAGAATAACTGTGATAAACAAGAGCTGAGATAGAAGAGAATAGGAGACACATGTAATAACCAAAATTCTTCTTTGGTCTTTTAAATGCAAAGAAATGTGTAGGAAATGCTATAAAGGAATGTAATAACCACAAATATTAATAAAAATTACATATTTTTATTAATATTGGCACACGATGTATTCTCTCCCTTTAACACCTTTATATTGCTGACTATGATGTATGACATACTGTATGTTAGTTTAAAAAAAGTGGCAAGCTAACACAGATTTCAGGTATATATACAGGTTTAACCTGTATACTATATACAGGTTTCTTTGGCTCCTGCAGTCTACTCCAAGAACAACTGTATTAACTGTATTTTACCTTGTTTAAAGTGTTGATGCTCCTGGATTGGACCATTTAATTCCATGCAGATGGGTTAAGGGGATTTTAAGCAGTAGGTGCCGGGGTACGACCAATAAAAGCCAAGTTTGAAAACACAAGCTCCTAAAGCTTCATTTTACATTTCTGCTTTGCGATAATTAATTCTAACGAATCATTGCAATGAGCATGTCACTCTGCCTCATACCACAGCAAGAAACACATAACTACATATACATAAAGATCACAAAAAAAGAGTTTTAAAAGAAATCTTATTGAAAGAGATTTCTTTGAGTCACAGGTTATAAAGATGCATTAGGTTGTAGGGTAAGTGTTGTGAATGTTTGAGACTAAGACTTTAGTTTTCCTTCACCTTCAGAATATGTCCTACCTTTAGTGCAAAAAATATTTTTATTCCTTAATTGAAAGTTTGTATAGAACTGTCTTCTTGAGTTACTGAAGTAGGCAAATGTTAAATAATGTTTGTATCCATTTTGCTGTATAAATCATCAGACTCTATTTTGTTTCTCTCCTGTTTCATCTTCACCTTCAGCCACTCAACCTTTACTCTTCCCTATATTCAACTTCATTTTTGCAGTTTCTGTCCCTGACCTGTGCTCTCTCGCTCTCATTATTCAGCTTTCTCTCTTTATAGAAGTCTTACAGCCCCACCCCCCCCCCCCCCCCACCCCCACCCTCAACAATTTTAAATATATGCTGTGGTTCTTAGCACTGAGTTGGATTTAACTTGTAAGTACATACAGGGAGGTTACAGAAAAATAAATATTGGTGGGAAAGTAAAAAGAAAGTAAAGCACTGTGAAGCTGTATGTGTGCAGGTAAACTAAATCACAAACCTGGTGAACATTTCCACCTCAAGCTAAATGTTGTTTTAAGGCAGGCGTTCATCAACATGAGTGACGGTGTTGGGGCCAGCGGAGGAGGACAGGACTAACAATAAACCTTCTGCCTGAAGGTTAAGAGTTGCATCAATTATTTTTGATTTAATTTTTGAATGTCAGCTTCTTCGGAAATAATATTGCACCTTGCATTTTTAAGCCTGTCTCGCATCAAGATATGTCCTGTTGAGAGCCATGAAGTCATAAATCCAACTGAGGACCGCTATGGAAAATAATCTGTCAATCCAACGAGTATCTCAAGAGTAAGCATGTGGATGTGGACAGGAAGTGCATCCAACTTTAAAGCAGGAGAATAGTGTTTGCTTCCCATCACCAAAACTTAACCAATTGTTTTAGTTGCCTAACTTTAAATTAACCATAGTGCATGTGCCATAACTGCACGATTTCCCTAAACCCAACCATACCATAGCTGCCATGTGCAGATATCACCCAATATCAATGGCCTAAGGTAAAGTGTTAGACCACCATGAGCTTCTTGGCTTATATATAAGTCTGTGGAACTCTGCAGAGGAGAGATGAACAACATTCTTCCAAAAGATATTCCCTTTTGGTGTTTTGATGAAGGTGGTGGAGATCTCTCTCTAACTGTGTGGTAAGACAGAACATGAAGTGAATTTTAGATGCGCTGTGATAACTTACAAAGTCAATGCAAAGACATTAGAAGGCACAAATTCAGCTGGGGGGCACGAATTGACGCATCTGTGGGAGCTGAAAATGTTTCAACTTGAGTGAAAAATGTACATATGTCAGGGCTTTATGAATCTGCTTCATACATGTACAAAGGCGAGAGGGAAAAGGAGACTGGAGGGAAATAAGAAAAAGGACCAGAGTCTCTGGTGAGTTGTGAGTTCAGTCAGAGGCTGAACTGAACACAACCATGTTTCCTAGAAATTATCTTCATATACAACTAAATTGCAACAGCAAAAAGGTTTTGATAGAAATGTAATGCTGGCTGAATTATGTTTTCTCTCACATAATGAGAAAATGTTAATTAATGTATTTAATATAATATAATGCAAGTTGCAAAAACATTGATACTGAACGTTTGAGTGAAATGTTCACAGCCAACATATCTTGTTTATTTGTTTTTTTCCTCCAAAATATCTGATCTTGAGTTCAATATGTGATAATATGTGTTAAACTTTTTATGGTTATGTTTAGGCACCGGCAGCACTTAGTTAATGTTAGGGAAAGATTGTGGTCTTGGTTTAATATAGAAAAAACTCTGCAGTAACTTGAAGCATAACGTGTTTATCTACATTTAAGCCACTAACCTTAACCAAAGTGCTCCTGTTGCCTAAACCTAAACATACGTGAGACCCGGGATGCAAACCCGGGTCCCATGTATGCATCATAACAGTTTAGTTGTATATGAATGTAATTTCTAGAAGACAGACACACACTCCACAGACATGATCGGTACATCCATTGCTAGCTAGCTTGCAGCCAATAAATTGGTACATTGGGTGTTTGGGGCAAATAAACACAGTCAAGCATTCAAACTTGCGCAAATGATTCAAGGCAAAAATTTCCTTTACATTTTATCCTATAACTCTAAAATCTGCACTAGATGTTCATTTAGGTTGAGAACTGGTGACTGTGAAGGTTAGGTGTATACTGGAATTCACATAATAATCATACTTTTCATACCATTCAATGTGTCCCCTGTTCCCTGTAAGGAAAAAATGCATTTATCATCTATGTTTTTCCACTCATCTATGCAGTATTTTTTTAAACTTATTAGTTACCTGTCTGTAAAATATCTTCATTTAAATTACTGATTGAACTTGACAGCAAATCTCAGCATGACAGCAAAATCTCAAAGATAAACCAACGGTAGAAAATAACCAACATTTCAAAAATGACCTGGATCACTATGACACATTCACCTAATTTCGTTTACTTTAAATGTTCCCTTTAGGTATCCAAGCAGGAAACAGCTCTATCCAAGACTGCTACTGACACACAGTGGCTGATCCGTCAGGTGTCACTTACAGTACATACATGATTTTATAAGCAAACAGTAATCTGTCAGCCGTTATAGACCTCCAGAATCATGTCACCGTCTTACATTAAAGCCTCGGAAAGGTCAGGCCACTAATGGCATAATTCCTTTCTCTGTTTAGTACAATAATTCCTTCCTGTGTTTAAATAAGTTTATATAAGCCCCTGTCCTGATGCTGTGCATGTGTCCTTTATCCCTATGACTGTTGTTTTAAAGCATCTGTGCCATTGTGTAATGCTGATTTCACAATCCTCTTAGAACCAACTTAAGTCACTATGACATTCATTGTGATGTTCAATTTTGTGTCAGCTGAGAATATGGGATCTTCTTATCAAGGTGAGAAGAAGCCATGGCCACCACTTAAACTCGCAATAAAAATACAATGTTATATTTAGAACTGAGTGTTAGAAATATTCCAGTGTTATAGAATTTGAGGCATCTAAAGCCTTTGATACGTGGTGTTTGTAACAGAATGCCACATCATACTGTTTTTCCTTCAGTGCTGATGCAGAGAACACTTTTTGCTCTGCATTTTGTGCTGTGCATGTTTTATAGTACTAGCAGTAAGGACGACTGAGACAAAACTCTGCTCTCTTGTCTTTTCAGACAATGATAATTAAACATGGCAGCCGTCCTAAGTGTGATGTTTATGGATACAGGTCCGCCGGGAGCCCATCTTCCCTGCACTGGCCTTGTTTTCTTATTTTCAGAGACAATGATGCTCGGTGGTGCTTTCCCAACAGCCTGGCACAGCTTAAGTGAAAATATGTCCACTTTTACTTACAGTGCAGTGTTCAGCCCGCTCAGTAACAATAAGACCAACGATCATCATTTCCCAAAAGAGCGCTGTTTAGTGCTACAAGCAAAACAAGGACACTCAAAGCCTAGAGTCACAGACGCAAAGCAGCCTACACAGTTCAGCTGTACAGAAGAAGTGTGTTGTCTGTAGAGTTTCATAACAGCCACTAATGAGGTAACTGTGAGCCATGAAATAATAAAAAAAATGAAGGAGTATGATTTTATGTTACTGGATTAATCAGGGCCTTTGTTTTAAAAAAGAGATGCATGGTGGACATATTGTATGTTCACTGGCCATAATTTAACAGTCTCATTTTCTGGGCTTATCTATTCCAAACAAGTAATTACATATCAGCTGTGTGGTCCTTGTCACTTCTAACTTGTATCACCAACAGCAGAGTACTTGATTTGCAGGTCAAAAGCAGTCTAGTCATCTATCATAAAACATGACAGTTACAGTAGGTTAAATATAACCATTGCTCAAACAGCATTTCACTGACTATGTTTTTAAACCTGCATGTGACAGTTGAAATTCCTGAGAGGATGCAGAGGAAGTCGACATTAATGAAGTTGTTCAGTAAGGTGTAAAAGTAAAGATAGTTTTAGCAATGCTAGAGTACTTTAAATTAGAAAAGCCCAGGGATGTTTGCTGCATTAGGTGTTGAAGCATAACATTAGCAGTAGTGTTTCATCTCCTTTCTAAGGCTGCTAAATTGCACCTGTCAATATGTTTAAACAGCCAATAATTAACTCACTGCACAGAATTTGTGGTCTGCTCAGTTAATAATTCATTTTGTCCTTAAGTTGTACAAATTGCATATATGAGATGAGTTTGAATAGACCGCTCTCACTTCCCATTCATTCTCATTCTTATTTTCTGGTCTAAAGAACGGTTCCAACCATGTTTCAAAACTGCAGCAACATAATTTTACAGACTTCCACAGGACAGTTAGCCCAGGGTTGAAATCCTGTGAAAAAAGTGCTTTCATTAAGCCTGCATGGAAGATACAGAAGAGGAGATACACAGGAAATATGAGATGATTGGATTGCATTCATTTACTCCAGTGGTCTTCAATTTATCTGTGCTCTAACAAGATGTGCAGAAAAGAAAAAAAAAGCAGTCTTTCTTCACCAAACAATAAGCATCTTAAAAATTTTGATGACTCATCACTTCTGTCTTGACTTTCATCCCCCTCATCCACAGTTTGTATTCAAGCCTAGTCAGCACACTGGGGAGTAAAACAATAGCAGCAATTGTCTGTTGTGTGTCATTTGAAAAAAAAAAAAAAGACAGAGTCCCCACAAGGGGACAGTGACATTTACATCCACAATCCCCTCAATGATTTTAGCTTAGCTCGTTGCTCTGAATCTCACTTTAAAACCCAAGCACGGGCTCATCCCTTAAAACAGATCTGAGCATTTAGAGAAAGACAAAAGTAGCGCAAAGTGGATAATTGTACAAACAAAGAGAGAGTGAACAGAGGAGAGGAAAGGGGGTAGAGGGAGATACAGAGAGAGAAAGTGAAAATCCTCCACTTAGCTTTGTTTACAGTGCGTCAAAAACCTTATGACCATCTAATCTGTTAAGCGTGTGGCTATTGTCTGGCTATCAGCTAAAGAGGATGGCGTAATTTTTCCCCACTTTTTGCCCGATACTGCTTTTTTTCAGGGCCACAAAGGAGCTTAGTTTAAGCAGTTAAAAAGGATGCTCTAAGCCATAAAGTGTGCCTGCAGCATCCATTATATGATGTCGTTAAAGGGATATTGTGTCAGTGAAGCGTCTGTCCGCCACGCTAAGGGACAGCTGACCCAAAAACACTCCTATTGTGTTAAGCTGTATTTAACCTCATCCGCTGGGGCCAGAGCGAGTGCATATGTGTGTGCGTGTGTGTACATTTTAAAGTTTTTTTGTGCGTGCGTGTGTGTAGGACTCTGCTGTTGTCTTTAAGCAATTCTGCAGGGCTCAGAGTTTGTGTGTGCATGTTAAAGTCCCTTAAACCCCCATTTAACAATAGCTTCCTCTCTTTGTGTGGGGCTGCGGGAACTTAACATGGTAATGTGCGCATGCTGCAGTGCATATCAGCTCACACACTGTTTCCATGCGTGCGTACTGTAAAATCCATGCTTTAATTTGAGTGTGACTTTTGTGACTTGATGTTTTTTGTTGTGAGTGATTTTATACTTCGTCTTCATACTGGAGTCTATTTCAAGTATGTATGTGCTTGCAATATTAATCACTGCTTCAAGCCTTGTTTTGACAGTGATTGTGTTTCTGTGGATGAGTCTAAGCCTTTTCTCTCACTGTAATACTGGTTCTTGAGAGTTGAGAGCGGCCCATTTGTCACTGAAATCATCTCTGTGTCTGGCAAATAACTCGGTCTGGGGCACTGCTAACGCCTTCACAGGCTGTGTTAGGTAACTAGCATCATCACAAAAGTGAGACAAGCGGAAGGAGCTTCAAGAGCAGAAATGTATAGTCACTGTTAACTACACGTCAGCCTGACAGGCTAGTTTAGTAGACAGGTAAAATAGACTTTAAACTAAAACAAAAGAGTCTAGTTTCACAGGAAATGAGTTAATGCAGAAAATTATTTCTGCACAACAAATTCCCAGTTGACTTTGTAAAGAAGATTGACATTTTAAGGACACTACATTTTACAAAACATTACATTCATGCTTTTGTCCAAAGCAACTTACAATAAGTGCATTTAACTGTAGGAGCTGGATGTCATTAAAACTTATACACACCAGCAGCATATGAAGCGTGTCAAAACATCAATGTTGCACCTGATTTTTTTTTTTTTTTAAAAGAAAGACCTGATCCAAAATGCAGTTGATCCAACAGACCCTAATTGAGAGAGAACACAAACACTGGCAGGAGCTTGATGCATGTATGTGCACTACCAATTAACAAGCAGCTGTGGTCAAAAAGAGCAGCAAAAATATTTGTATATATTATTTTTTATATATATTTTTATATGCCCTTAAAGATCAATTTATTGAAATAAGTGAAAGGCCTATTTTCACCTCCCCACAACAAAACATTCTGTAGCCAACTTGATAGATAGATAGAAAATAATCATTTTCTACTTTCAAATATTTTATTTTTCTATTTAATAGCACAAATCTTTTACAGAAGCAACTCATTTCTGAAAATATTTTCTCCTGCAGTGATTATGATGTACTACAATGCCACTTGACTTTCTTCTTTACTCCAGACAGACAAGAATCATAATTACTATGGCCACTGGAGGGCTTCACTTGAACATAAACATAATCATTTTGGGGAACTTGCTGAAACATCTTATTCTGTAATTTTCCTTGGGAGGACAGTCTCACCTCTGCACCTTCTGTCTAAGCCCAAACACCAGCTGCACCTTGACTTGCATCAAGATGTCTGGATACACAATTATCCCGTCTCCCAGTGTTGGCATGAAACATATCAACTCCTAGTACACCAAGTTTCACAACAGAGAGCCTGAGTTGTCTTTTCTGCTCACAATACAGTAACTCACAACTTGTCACGTCTTTCACTCTTACATTTCCCTGAAATGAACCTTAAACACTGGCACTGTCTTTACTTTTTATACCCACACTTTCTATGGCTTTATACATGATGTTTTGCTGCTGTATCTATTAAAGGGTCCTTAAACTTACTATTTATAAAATAACATTTAATAAAATATTGAGTTGTCTCATACTGTAATGGGTATTAGTCTTTAGAGACAAACCCTTTCACCTGTGATTAGGTCTTTTAAAATGCACCAAAACAAATAGTCCTAATCTATGTGGCAAAGTGGGACATTAGCGAACACGATTGGTTTGTCGTAATTGTGCGCAATACATCACACTCAGAGTATAACGGATGGCTTGTTGAGGAAAACACACCTATCTCACCCCCTCAGGAGACCTTCAGTAATGAGTCTGCTTTGATTTTATTATACCATTGCTCTTTCTCTTCACCTCTGTCCTTCTCATTTTATCCTGCTGAGACGGAAGGGACGTCAGGGAGGGAGAAACGAGTGAAGGGTATGAGGTGAGATAGAGACGTAAAATGAAACTGGCAGGAAGGGAGGGAGTGGAGTGAGGAGTTGCAGCAGAAAGGAGAGGGGGAGGGATTAGGAAGAGAAGCGAGCGAAGGCACAGGGAAGTATTTCAGTCGGTGGAGAAAACACTGACAGGGTGTGAGCTGGACAATTATTTTACTTTTCTTTATGTCCTGAAGACATAAATGTAAAAGCACTGTGGTATCAGCCTAAGAAAAATACCCATCCATTAAAGATCCCATTTGCTCCTGGTATTAACATGCAATCTATGTGTGAATACTTTATCTGTATAATTACATAAAATGACTGGCTTTTGCATTTACACCTAGGATTAATAATCATTCTCCTTGTTATTGTGATCATATATTGAGATACAAATGATGTAGGCAGAGCTGGTGCATTTGTCTACAAACATGCTTTCCAGGTCAAGGGAAGCAATGATGCTACTTATTTCTCTTTGCTGAGGTTTGGCTCATCTGTTGGTTTTTTGGCAGGCAGATTCAGATTCAGAGTGAAAGAAGAAGCAGATTTTCTTTCCTAAATTTTTACACCTGGCTAAAATCCGATTAAATTGTAATCCCATAGAAATTATATTGTAATGCTTTCTGTGTGCATTTACACCTGCATTAACCTTTATTCCTTCTCCAGAAATATCCAGATACAGATTACATGTTAATACCAGGTGTAAATCGGGTCAAAAATGAATAATGTATGAAAGAAGATTGTAATAAGGAGAGATTTAACAATTAAGGGAAGAAGGATGAGGATAAAACAGCTTACTGTCAGAATCCACATAATTTGTTTCTTTTTGTTTAGAGCATTTACTCCCTGTCATAGTCATCAATATGTAGAAGTATTTAATGTTTGTTGTCACTCTAGGGTGGGAACAATAAACACAAGCTGGAAAATCAACAAATATACAGAAACTAGCAGAACTCTGAGGAAACACTCATGATTAATAAAAAATACAAACAGGAAAGGCTTCTCACATAGTATATTTCCTTTATGCCACAATACAACAAAGAGACTCTTTGTTTCTCACGATTCACACAGGCACAGGATGGATATATGTGCCGGCCATTGAGCATTTCCTTTTTATTTTAAAGCTTCAGTCAGACATGATGCAATGCACGTGCAATGCTGCAGCTTTCAGTGATTTCTCAGAAAGTATTCCATAAAGGATTGATGGCCATACCTGATGACCGAGGGCTGAATTATAGCTCGATGGATTTCACACAGTGTGAAATTTTGACTTCAAAAAGCACATCAACATTTTCAAATGTCCCCCTGAACTGATGTATTGGTAAATATCAAGTAAGATGTGATATAAGGAGTGAGTTATTCAGCACATTGACACCTGCAGTAAGAATATGATTAACTGACAAATTCCAAGGAATCCCTTGAAAAAAGGATAAATTGAGTATTGGGGAGAGGATACAGGAAGGGAGAGGGGTTGGGAAGTGATGGCATACATTTGTAAAAATGATAATATTTGAAGTACAGTTCATTACAGAGGAAAAAAGAAGCAGATTTAAAGAATAATACATGTTACTAGTGCACATTTCTCTTTGTTATGCCAATGACACGGACCTAGATTACACACTAGCGTTTGAAGACATGCCAAGGAAGCGCAAAGGTACAAAGAAGCCAGATTTTCATTCACACACATTTGTGCACACTCACACAGAAATTGTTGGCAGTCACTCATTTTGGCTTGGATCCTCTTAGAGAGCAGAAAATAAGCCAAACCTTTCATCTCAGTAAACATTTGCTATTTTAGAAGTCGGCTATTTGCATACTCTGTCTGTATACGTGTGTGTGTGTGTGTGTGTGTGTGTGTGTTAGAGAGCATATTGTGTCAGGAGGTTTAAAGAGAATGATATTCAGGGTGGAAAAGTTAATCCCAACCTCAACTGTATTAGTCACACTTCTTGCTTCTTACTCACACACACACACACACACACACACACACACTGGATTGCTCAGGTGACTCTTGGTTGCCCCCTCCTGATCAGCTTAGTGGCATTTTCACAATGTTGTAGTCTGTCAGGAAAAAGCTGCTCCAACTGGAAAGCTTACCCCATACCCTCAGTGCCATGATATCTTAATTATGCATGATGCAACCAAGAAAAACTAATTGTCGTTAAATAAGACACCAAACTTTGGTCATTTAAAAGCAGACCAGGCCCAGAGCATTACTGTCAGTTCTGATATAAACACCATAAAACTGTCTTCCCTTAAAGGTTACAAGGCAGAAATTCCAACAAAGAAGAAACATGGACACTGATGATATTTAAAGCAGCTATAATATATATTTTTCATAATAATAATGTATCAAATGACAGTGTGTAATATGTTGGATGTGGCTTGTAGTGAAGAACCTACAGAGAATTATCAGTGACTCTGCAGCTCCCCTCGGCTTTACGGAGCTTTATAGTGAGTTTCAGCTTCATTTAGCTGTCTGACTGCAACTTTACTGTTTTGGTCCACTGTCAGTGCTCTCATAGTGTCACTTTCGGCCACAGCAGGCAGCTGTTTTGAGAGGAAACACTCTAAAAAGCCACTGTACACTACCTGCTCAGCACCAAACGGCAAACAGACACAGTTAGCTGTAGACTAGCTGGTGAACATAGTGGAGCATTTAGCAGCTAAAGAGCCAGATATTTCCCTCAGGAGTTGGTAGAGAGCAGAAACAGCTAAAAGAGAGTGAATATTGGACTTACATTCACCAGGTGGACAGAAACACGACTCCAAATGAATGATAACGTTGCTCTGCTGGATGTACTAATAAGCAACTGTTTGCAACATATCAACTGATGTGACTCAACTTGTTTTTGCTGCCCCCAAGTGGCCCAAAAAATCAGTTCATGCAGGTTTAAAGTTACAAGAAAACATCATCTTGCTTTATATCGTATTTCTGGTTGAAAGTTGATGAATGGTGAAACAAGTTGCAGGACAGGTAAGAATATCAAAAGTACTTTGTTCAAGACTGTGAGCTACTGAACTAGGAATTGTATATTCTTAAAAAAAACAAAAGAAATAACAGGGGCAGGTATTGGTTGTGGTATGGGCAGGCGAGGGGCTGATGCCTATAATGAAACATTTTCTTGACAGTACAAGGTGTACTGTGGAGGGATATTGCACTTCCTGTAACTGGTTGGTGTCCTGGCCTTGTACCTGACACAACTCCTCCTCTCAGCTGTGGTCTATTCAGAGTGATAGATGGAGTTGCATGTCAACCCTGCTTTGGGGCACATGGTGTATCAAGTCCTTAGGAAGACAGATCTTGTGTGATCCCATGATTGGGCCAGTGGATTCTCCTGCAGAATTTTTGGGTCTATGGTGAACTGCTGATGATGGAGATGTGGTAGAACATTTTTTGTGCATTGGTTGAGTAGATATGTGAAATGGTGAAAAGCCTGCAATGTTAGACCCTCACAGAATACTGAATGGTGCCACCAACCCTGCAGACCCTCCTGTCCTTCCATGTCATCTATCTACTAAAGCAGGGAATCTCTGTGTGTCTGTATGTCTTTCGCATATCTCTTGAACTGTTCATTGGATCAACTCCACACTTGGCGGGTGTATGGCTGTCGAAGTTGGTGCAATTTGGACACACGGCACAATAAATATTAATACATTTAAACCCTGAATAAACAAGCCATCAGCTGCTCTGCTCTGCAGCAGCGGTGCAGAACTTCTGGGCTCTGCTACTGCATGTCATGGTCAGAGCTATACAACCCTGCTATGAGAGAGAGGAGGGGACAATATCTCTCTTGGTTTGATAATGTTAAAAGTTATTGTGGGTTTCCTGACCCAATTTTAAAAAGACGGAGAGAAAAAGAAAGAGAGAGGTCGAGCGCGCTGAGAGCACGAGCGAATGACAGAGAGGCAGGCTGCAAAGCTTTCTCTGAGAGAGAGAAAGTCCGTTATTTTCTGATTGTTTCACAGACACATTTAATTGGCAGCAGAATCAACCAATGGAAGGCCATAAACTGTTTTTACAGTTCAACCTCAGTTTAGTCTTATTGGTGAAGTTTCTGTCTGGATTAAAACCATTTAATTTATTAGATTCTTATCATTTTAATTGATACGTTTGTCAGTTGATACATATATATGTATATATATGGTTCTCAAGAAATAATAAGCAATCTGCCCAATCCGAACAGGCATGTTTTGAACGGGCACTGCACTAGTCATTATAGATTAACTGTAGACTGAGGTAGGTTTGTGCTAAAGGTCCATGTTTACCCTGTCGCCTGTATCACTCGATGGCTTGCTCAGAAGCTCCATTTCAACAAAATGGCCTCATTCATGACAGTAATGGGTGGGTCAGTGTAATTTTTCTGAGATGCTGGTTGATGACCGTAGCTCTGCTGGTCCTTTATGCAGACAGCCGGGAGAGAAGTAGGATCTTGAAAGACATGTGGGCAGCAGTTTGGACTGAATATTATATTGTTTTGCTATCCAGTTACTCTCAACTGTGGCAAATTATTAGTCCATTGTCCTTGAAATTGAATACATGGTCGATTTGGGTTGGAGCCAAAATGGCTTTTAAGACTGGACATGTGTTGCTTATTGTCATTTGTATTTTGTACATAATGTGACGTTTGTGGAAATGTTTGTGAAATGAAAGGAGGTGTATATGGTCTAGGTTGTTGTCTAGCGGGAAGAGAAACAGGATGGAATGACTAAAGAAAGTAAAGCATAGAAAAATAGAAATGAATGCTTTGCTTTCCATCCTGTTGCAAAGTTGCTCAAGAGAGGCAACGAAGAAGGAAATCTATCAATGAGACGAGGGATTTTATTTATCTGCTATTTTCAATGTTATGAATTATGTCAGTTCTTTGTGAATAGAAGGGCAAAATAGTTATTTTTTTCTTTGTGGGACTAAACACACTGTTTAAATTTGTGCTACAAATGTATTTTGCTGTGACTCATTGCAACAACAATGTCAATGAGTTGTTCCGGGTCTTACTCAGGGCTCGAGTTCTCTTCTCATAGTCTAAGAGGACAAGGAGAAAATACTGAGTAGTGTTTGACTACAATGATTAGATGAAAAAGACAGTGGTCATGGAATGGCTAATCCAGTTTCACCCCCTTAGATGCACCACCCACAACTAATTTAGGCAACAACTGACCACACTGAGCATAAACGCCATAACACAACTGTGCAGTGGAGTAATTGGGCTGAGGCCACAACCCAGAGGTCATTATTGTTGATGGTAAATAAAATATAAATTATGAACGTGAACTTGCATTGACCAGGTGTAACAAAGTTCTTCTTGTTTGCATTCAGATTGTTTGGTCGCCATGGTAACCCACTGGGTTGAGGTGGATATGCTGAATTTATAACAATGCTTCTGACCTGCCTCCCTGTATGATATATACTCAAAATGGCTCCAAAATGTCTAGTGCACTGATAAACTGTTACCAAACACTGTCAGTTCAGGACACAAGGTGATTTTTCACTGTGGCACTGAAAGGACAAACACTAATCTTTAGATTTTTTTTTTCTCTGTCCAAGGCCAGTTCACTCTCCAATTCTAGATTATTCACAGTGTCTGTTGTCACAGTCTTTTCTTGCATCTGATGAGATGCCAAAGTTGCATTCTCAAACTGTTCTGTAGGAAGACTAAAACCCAGAAGACAAATAATGGGCACATAAAGGCACATTTTGAAATGAATAATGTGAATGTGGTCACTTCTTGCAAGAAAATGAATTTGTCCTGCCAGCTCACAGTAATTCAGCAGATTTATTAGAATACTGGACAGTTCTGAAAGACCTTAGTGGCATATGGCAACATTATTATTATTATTATTATTATTATTATTATTATTATTATTATTATTATTATTATTATTATTATTATTATTATTATTATGTGTGTGTGTTTATATTGCTGGGAAAACAGAACCAACTAGTCTAGATTATGGAGAGATTATTGCATATAAAATGTGATTAAGGTTACTGAAACACCAAATCATTGTCCTGGTTGATTATTTGAACAGTTGATAAGAACTATTTATTGGTATTATGTTGGACATGGACTCAAGTCTCTGGCACCAAAGTACAACATATTATGTACACATTTGCCATCTCAACCTTTGCTGTTATTGCTTCTTGGCTTTGGAGAAGCCTCCTGCAGAGTCTAAAAGCTTAATCACTGCACACTTTTAAAAAGGGTCTGAAAACTGGTTTTTGTGATCTTATAACTTTATATTTTGTGGTTTGACCAATTTGTTTTTAGCTGCTCTGCCTATTTAATTATTTGTAAAATTCTGTATATGCAAAACATACTTACTCAATTCCCCGCCTTTACTTTTTACCCATCCATTTTCTTTACCGCTTGTCCTCTAGAGGGTCACGGGGTCAATCTCAACTGACATTAGACAAGAGGCGGGCTACACCCTGGTCAGGTCGCCAATCAATCACAGGGCCAACATATAGTATAGAGTCAGACATCCATTCACACCTATGGGCAATTTAGCGTCACCAATAAACCTAACCTGCATGTTTTTGGTCTGTGGGAGGAAGCTGGAGAACCCGGAGAGAACCCACGCAGGCACGGGGAGAACATACAAACTCCACACAGAAAGGCCCCCGCCGGCCCGGTGGGTTCAAACCCAGAACCCTCCTGCTGTGAGGCAACAGTGCTAATCACTTCACCACTGTGCAGGCTTTCTTTTTTTTTCTTTACATTTTACCTCACTACATCAATAGCACCTCTACTAGAGGTAGAAATTAAGAATCACTTTGCTAATTTAGTTTCATTCAGTCCAGATTAAAGATTTATAGTCAGTGACCAGATACAGTAGTTTGTTCTTTTTTTTTTTTTTTGCAAAACCATCATCATAAAGTAATCACATTAATGTTCATAATACTGCAATGTTACAGCGCTACCTCAGTGTTCAGTTCAGTTAAGTTTCACTCACTTTGTTTCATTTCTTTCAGTCTTTCAGAAAGCTTTTAACCAGGAAGTTATAGCTGAGCAGACAATGGCACTTTGTGTCACCAGTGACATTAGCACCAATGCATAATTCATAGGGATATTTTGGCTTTAAACTGCCTTATCATGCAAAGATAATACCTGTAACAGTAGTAAATTGATTTCCATCCATCAAGTGGGCGAGTAGCATCTGCAGGGGAGGGCAGGAAAACAGATATTAATGCGTTTGAAAAGTTGTAATGTGCTTTAAACAGCAGCAGAGATGTATTTCAACTTACACGTGAGTTAAATGGGCTACATAAAACACTTATATTGTTTTAAAAGTTAGAATGTAATGTAGATAGCGCTTTTGATATTTACATTGAGTGTGAAAACAAACAGCATTAGAATTAATAGGTAAGCTGTTTTTCACTGCTGTGAAAGACCAAATGATCTAAAGATCACCTCAGGCTGCCCCTCTTTCCCTCTCAATCATACACACACACATGAACGCATGCACACACACACACACACACACACACACACACACTCACAATATCATCTGCAGAAAACAGCAAAAAAATGAGTTATGACCCCATTAATGGACCACACAGGCCAATACACACACAAAATCAAACATGCACACGGCAGCTCACACACACCATCACTGTTGGCTGACGCAGGGTGAAAATAATTATTTTGTTTGTTTAATTATCACATCATCAAATTGCGACTATAAGGGCCATTCATTTGTCACTGACATTAAGTTATGGGTGTTTGTGTGTGAGAATGTCTGTCTTTGTGAGTTTGTGTGTGTGTGTGTGTGTGTGTGTTGAGTTATCAGTTGCTCTGGCAGTGCTGCAGGCTGACAGATAAGAAAGCATTCCTCCATTCTCTTTGCCTCAAAATCCACTGCCTAGATGGTGTTACTGCTGTATAGGTGTAAAAAAATAGTTTGGGGTAAAGATTAGTTCTTGTCAGCGCAAGCAATGTTGAAAGCCAAATGTATTTATGCTATTTCTACACAGTGTGTGTGATAAACTGTGTGTTGTGACATATCTTGCTGTTTTTTTTTTTATCAGATTACTGCAGAACTACAGGTGCTCAAAGGCCACCGGGTTTTATTGTTAGCCTTAATAGCATCTTTTAGACCCTAAATCAGATAAATGTATGCTGCTGTCTGACATCAAAAACAGGAATTTACATTAATGGCAACACCCAAAATATAGTCAATTATAACACAGAGTCAACACCAGCTCTCTTTAAGAAACAGGTGGGCCTACAACAAACTGATATTCACAATAGAATCCATAGGATTGTTATGATCACACAATAAAGACATGATATAGTGTATTTCTTTGTGCCATTGACCCTCGTTTTTGTCCAAAAACTGTTAAAAACCCATCAATGAGCAACTCCGCTCCTTCATTATCATGAACATGGGCACAATAGTTTCTTTTAAATCAATCCCATAAACTGTCCTGCTGCTGTAAATACTCACTCAAGCATCAAATGTGTATTAATGCACCGCAGTGCCCAGGTGGAAAATAACCTTTTCCTGTTTTAAAAGTGTAACTATATATTGGTGACAGTCTTTTAAAGAGAGACACCTTCAGTAGGAATGAATGGGCTTGGGGCCACAGACAAGGTAGTGATGATTGCCAACTATCAGAATTTCCACTGAAATTACTACTAGTTTCTAGTTTCACTCCAGCAATGCATTGAGCTGTGAATGAAGGGGTAAAGTGCACATGTTTCAGCATATTATCAAGGGGGAAGGTATAATTATGAATTGGGGGTTTAAAATTAAAATACAAGTACAGGTAGTTGCATAAATAATGTAGTAATGGAAGTGAACAATGTGCCAAATATTTTAAGACAATGTCACAAACTGTCTGAAACAAAGTCATGTCAGTCCTTTGCTTTATTTGCTTCCAGAGGTTAGTAATCTTTAGGTCTGAAATAGCGACTTTCAGTCCAGACTTCCTCTGCCTCACATCACTTCCCCTCTACAAATGCGCGGTCGACAATCATCCGCTTCCTCCCAAGGCCTGCAATAAGCAAGCGGCAACATCAATTAGCCCCCTTTTAGCACAGAGGCCGTCTGGGACACTAACAATGGCCAGTGCTGGGAGATTAGTGCTTTTTCCGGCTTAACTTTCTCAGTCGATCCTATTGGGGAGATACTAACTGGATGCTAAAAGGCAGCTGGCCCCAGATGGCTGATCATATGAGGGTGATGCAAGCCCCATTACAGTAATCCAAATGCTGAGACTATTGTGGTCAGACAGCGAAGGGCAGGCCAATAGGGGGACAGAGTTTGAAAAAAAAAATGGAAAGAAAAGTTGGGAGCAGGTCAGAAAGCAGTGGAGAGAGAGATAAACGAAAAAGGAACACTGCAAATTCTCAAATAGTGGCCAGGGATTTTATTTACCTCAGTGGAAGATAAAACTAAGATATATTAGAGACAGGCCTTTATTTCTAATTCCCCCTGTTCCCTAGTTCTGCAAAGTCAGAACTTCCTCCTTGTTTACATTTTGTCTTGATAAATTCATTATAATGTTCATTTTCACAGCAGTAATGCCATCAGTACACCAAGAGTCAGGTAAGACGTTCCACTCAAGAAACTCAGAGTAGCTGTGGTGAGTTTACCATGTGACTTGTACTAAGTTATCGATAATTCCACCTCACCAATGTTTCTTTAACTGGCCATTATAAGTGACTGGCCTTTATTTGTTTGTACTGGTCACACCCCAGCTATTATTAGAAACTCCCACATTGTTTGAATATCAGGTTTTATTTGAGAATTCACAGTAAGCTACCAGAGAATGAATGAGAGGGAGTGATGGAAAATGATTGGAATAAAGAAAGGCAAAGTGAATAACTAAGACTGAAGAGAGAGAAAAGTGACGAAATAGGAGGTGATGAGGATAGAAATGAATGGAGAGAGATCAGAGGAGGAAGGGAAAGAAGTGACTGATTGAGTAAAAAGAAAACCTGGGTATCAGAGAGACGGAGTAAAGAGGAAGAGATAGGGAAGAGGACGGGACAAGGCTCATTAGGTAAAGAGAGACAAAACACAGAGAACATATAAAGAGGAATGAAAGAGGAGAGGACATAAATGAGAATGGAATGGTATTAAGATGAGGAAAAAGAGATATTCAAAAAAAGGAGAATAAAGAATGAAGGGAACCAAAAAAAGAAGAGCAGAAAAAAGGCTCATTACACAGAGTGAAAGATATAGAGAGAAAAGTGTGGAGTTATTTAGAGGAAAGATGGAAGGAAGGAAAAAGATCACAAGTGACTGGTGAGAGCAAAAGGATAGACAACATAAAATTAAAAGTAAACTTATTTCATGCCATACATGCCGAACCTTTGTGTACATCCCCGCATCAATGTGCACAGACTTGCATGCACCTATCTGCACATCTTTGAGTGTGTATATCAGAAAATGGCTTTTTTTCCTTCATTCTGGGTGAACTCAGCTGCTCAAAACTGTGTGACTAATGCTGAATGGGGGGATGGAGAGAAAGAGAAGAGAGAATGAAGCGCTTTTCTTGTCGGGATGAAAATGTACGTTCCACCGATTAGACGCATACAGATGTGAACAATCAGTGAGACGAATCAGGGAAAATCTGCCTGAGAGCTATCTCTCTCTTACCACACACACACACACACACACACACACACTTTATGTCTCTCACTTGTTCTCTAATTCCCACACAAAAGTGGACACACTGTGAAACACATGCCTAATCTTTCTTTCTTGCTCTTGGCCTCTCATTCACTCACACGCAGAATCTTTTTAATTTAATTTCGCTCAATTTCAACATTTAGCTGCTGTTTTCATCCACAGTAGTGCACTCAAAAGGGGTTCAGGCTGTTAGTGCACACGATATCTATTGAAACTGGTCACTAGAAGCCTAGATGTAGCAGACATCACACATACAAAATGTACAAAACACAATACAAAAAGGAAATTGATTTAATTTATCTTGTGAGAAACAGCAAATCATTTAAATGCTACAATGGTGATGAAAATATTGTTTCATTGTTTCATCATTCTGTTCCCATCTGTGCCTGGGATAAATATACACAAAAAAGACAAATGAGAAATCAAATTGAACATGCCCATATGTTCTGCCTCTCCCTAATCAACTTCCTAGTTTTGGTTGACTTCACACAAAAAGATTTGAAGAAAATGCAAATGCCTGCTTGTCTTTCAAAACGCCAAATTATAAATTCCAGTTATTTTGTGTGAAACAGCTAAAAAGATCCTGTTAAAATCGTCTTCTGCAATACGTGCAGAAAAAAAGGAGTAGAGAAATCAAAAGTAAGAATGTAATGCCACAAAAGGTTAAATCAACAATTATATGTTCATATGTTTTAGTCACAGTTCATAATGGAGCAAAAAAATACTTTCAAAAGACACTAAAAATGAGAAACTTTAGAAGATCTCCACTTTAAAGTCTGATTTTACTGTTGCAGCCTCATGTTATATTCAGCTGAACTTCTGAACTTTATAAGTAATTTTTTACACAGAATGGAAACTGCAGATTTTGTCACCATCTCTTATTGAAATAGCTTTTTGAAGGGACCTCTTAGCAGCTAGTATGGACAAGAAGAACAATTACAGCAACCGAATACTCTTTCAATGGGCATGTGAATATTGTTCAAAGAGAGACTTCAAATAATGTGAACCTATTCTTTAACTTAAGCACATTTTAAATGACAGACCCTCTCAGTAAGAAACAAAAGTCAAACCATATTTTTATGCAATCATGCAGAGGTAACATTAAGTGGCAGTAATGGCAAATGTTCAATGTTATCTGTGGGGACTGTCCTCCCAGGAAGAACAACACAATAGGCTGTAATGTCAGTCGTCCACAAACAACCTATAGTTACGTTTAAGTGACAGATGCCATCTAGCTGCCATAATAATTATGACCCGCAGCAGTGGCACAGTTCAGATGACATCTATTTGTTGACAATTTTCCTTATTCTGAGGAGGGTGAATGGAGGCATTAACCCAACAGTGGACTTGTGACCTGAGAAGACTGCTGTTTGCTCACCGTTTCCACACATTTCCAACCACGAGTCGGGTCGACTCAAGTTTTTTAAGACCGTCATTTGGTTGTTTAATTTGTAGGACTTGTTGTATCTGTGATAACAGCTTATAGGATATTGGTTAAATAAAAGCATCCATCCTACTACACTGTCCTTGCTGCCGTCATTCATCTTGTTACCTACAGTATTTTGTGTAAAACAGCTAAGATACGATGAAGAAAAAGGAGCAGAGAAATCAAAAGAGATGCTGCATCTTCCTTAGAGTTGAGCCAGGTGACAGTATTTTACAAGTACTTAATAGTGATAAAGAGCTTTTACCTTTCATACAAGTAATCAGTAGTCTTAACATTTTTCTTTGTGATATAGACTGACGACAGGAGGATTTAGACTGCAAATCACTTGATAGATCGCAACATACAGATTTTCTTACCTACTACAAAGGAGACTTGCCATGCAGGCATGTAGCTGAAAGTATGTAGAGAGTATAGTAACTATATAGTAACTATGTAAATGTGTTTACATACTTTTCTTAACGAAAGAGTAAGGAGAAAGTTAACATCTATCTATCTTTATATGACTTTATCTACTGTACAAAGTCAAGATGTATAGTTACATGTTTGATGAAGACTATGTCAGATATGGGGAGACTTCCAGCAGAGCTATAACCTCCATTAACACCACGATGCAGAGGTATACAGTAAATCAAGCTTTACTCCAAAGTTTACTCATCTCTATGGTGTAAATGTGTGTTAATTGTTTTTACTGATCAGTTAGTAACAAATTAATGTACATTTTACACTATGCACTGCAGGAGATGGTGGGAAGGGGAGTTAAAAATGAACGAGACACTGAGAAGGAAAGTCACTGATTTGTTATTTATTTTTTGGAGACCCAGTGCCATAGATGATTTAAATCTCCATTAGCCAGCTCTGTGACTTTGACTTGAAATCAGAGAGAATTTAAAAGCCTGGGTCGGAGAACAAGGGGTGGGGTGAAGGGCAGAGAGGGAAAACTAAAAAGAAGGATAGGGGGGAGGGCTCATATCCTCATGGCTCATAAATGATAGATTTCATGACAGGTTATGATCATAGTCTGGTCTCCTCAGTGAAACTGAAAATGATGCAAAAATACACAGAGAAAACAGTCATTATGGATATTGATGTTTGTTCTACTGTATCGTTTATGTGTCCAACGCAAATGTTTTGATATCTTAAGATGGTTTCAGAGCATAAATCAGTTTTATTAAAATTTTGATTTTGTAACGTTTTAGCAGTGTTGTGTCTAATGAAATTGATCTTGAAAGGTTTAGACATGTAGTATGTAAGTTTTTATGATACAAAATAAATATTTTTTGTTTATTTCACAATTTACAATTTCCTCAACTGGTGGGGTCTGAATACATAGATCAAACTTTGATGTAGAAATTTCACATTAGGGTTACAGTCATTTTTAAATTCATTCAGAAATGAATTGAAGGTCATTGAAAAAGAACAACCCATGCTCAGAGTGGGGGGAAAGTAGCGAGGGAGGAGAAAGTTAAATATGAAAAGAGGACAAATTGGCAAAAGATCAAAAGTTATTTAAAAAATGTCAGGAATGACACAACCAAATGTCATGCTGCCATGGCTCTGACCTCTTGACTTTTATAGTTTGTAATGTTGGTGATAGAAGTGAAAGCTTAGCTGTACTGCAGACAGTCCCCCTTTCACTCAAAAATGTGAAGTAACAATATTATTGTTACTTGGATTTTTTTTACCTTCACTGTGCAAAATAATGCATGTGCAGAGTTGGTTTTCATATCTGTTCATCTGCTCTCATGTTTCTCTGTGCTCACCTTATAATTTGTTGCCCAGTATACAATTTCTGTAAGTGTGAGTGTCACTTTTCAGTGAAGTATGAGATGGTGTCAAGCAGTGGAACTTTTTTGTGATAAAAACATATCACACACATATTATTAGATTGTTATAAAGCATGTCTGAAGGGGGAACTTTAAGTAAAGTTGGCAGAGACAGAGAGGCAGAGAGGAGAATTGAAATGGACATTTTATTTCATCTGGCATAAAAGTGTAGGGTGTTAGCTAGTTAGGGACCTTGATCCATTTGTAACATTTTCAAAGGGCCGGCTTTGAGACGGGTTTGACTGACAGAGAAAATCACTGACAAGATGACTGAGCCGTGTTCGTCTTCACTTTTATCCTCCTCTCTTCTTTTATGACTGATTTGTATTCTGTGTTATCTCTGTCTTTCTGTCTGCTGTCTCTTTTAATCTCTTTCTTTCGCTTTACTGCCTTCTCACCTTTTTCAAAACCATAATAGCCCTCCTTCTTTTTAACTCTCTTTCACGGTCTCTCTGTCTTTCTTTTTCAAACTTTTTGACTTTTCTGTCATTTTAATCAAAGCTGAGTATAAATTCTGTAACATCTATAAATACACAGTATATGCAGTTTCAGTCTCAATAATGAAAAAGATATTTTTACTTTAGTCATTACTCCCAATAAGCAGTAATGTGTTGCACGTGTTACAAACAGATTCTTATTATTTCAGGAAAGTTACAGTCAATTTGAATTTTGTGTGAAATGAAAATATATACTTAACTTTAATACAAATTGCAGCTTTTATCCCAAGTACAATCTTTACACAAAGCCTTCAAAATGACTGACAGGTTAAACTAAGCATAACAACTCATAATGAAATATAGGAGTGTTTTAGTCATAAGTGGTGTAAAGTGTGTGTGGTTGTCGTGTTGGTTGTAGAAGTAAAGGAAAATAACACCAAAAGCAAACTAATCTAAAGTGAAGGCCATGTGGAGAGCATCCTGGCTGCTCAGCAAAAACAAACAAACAAACAAACAAACAAACAAAAACAAACTCTGACAGACCTCTTAACACTGGCACACCTGGAAGACAGAAGAAGAAATGCATTATGTTGCACTTCAAATTTTTGAAGACATCTAGCTTTTATTCCTGTGGAGTTTGAATGCAATAATGGTAATTTGCTTTGGACAAAAGCATCTCCCAAATCAGCTTTATGTGATGTAATAGAGGAAGTAACCTTTTGAGTTACCTGTCCAGAAGACATTTAGTAAACTACAACTGAAAACTAACAAACAAGCCGAAGGGTTTTTGTCTCATCAGTGAGCTAAGACTCAGTTGTTCTGACCAATTCAGTGTCACCATTAAGTGTCACAATTTGCAAACCAGTTCACTGTCTGCAAGCTCTACAGGGTTGTTCATGAATGATTAAACAATGATTGCGTATTTAGCTATTTTCACAAAAATATAAAACATACTGTGCAAACTGACTGACAGCAGAGAAGTGGATTATGATGCAAGCATGAGAGTAGATTTTGGTATGGGGTCCCTACGAATGTCAAGGTGTTGTTGAAATTTCCCTACAGGTATTCTTATGATCTGAAATGATGATGTCATTTTAACTCCTCATAGTGTTACTGGTATATGCAGAGTTTCCAGGTCTGTGTGTTAAAAGTAGGCTACTTCACTTGAGAGTAAAAGCGAGAATATGGGGGGGGGGGATACTTGACATTATGATCTGGCAACCCTCAGGTCTTGCAGCACTGGCAACAGTGTCTGTGACATGAGCAGTGGTGAACTGGAAGCAGCTGGTATTTTTAAACCATTAAAATATAACAAGTATACAAGTATATAACAAATGATTTTATCGCTGGATATAACTAACCTTCAGTCAGTTGACGTTAATGTATATTTAAGTTTCAGGCATAAATGTTACACCTGTTTCAGACTAATTAACCAAATACATATTGAATAAAGTAAATGCTTTCAGTCAGGCTCTTTGTGTGTGTGTGTGTGTGTGTGTGTGTGTGTGTGTGTGTGTGTGTGTGTGTGTGTGTGTGTGTGTGTGTGTGTGTGTGTGTGTGTATGTGTGCCTAGAGAAAAAGCAATAGAGCTTTTAAATCTGCAGTATTGTCTGCAGTATACTGCAGTATTTTCAGTTTCAGTATTGACAGCCCTATTATGTGACATATATAAGTGACAGCCCTATTTCATGGCTGTATTAAAAAAAAAATTAATTATTTAAGATATAATGTGACATTTCCTTCTGCAGATTAATTTCCTTCTATTTTGCAGCGTTTTTAAAAGGAATAAGAGAGCGAGACAGAGAGAAAGACAGAGAGAGATTAGTAAGCATGTATAGTTTTCTACCTCGCTGCTTTCTCATTAAGAACACATTCTACAGTTGCAATAAGTCCTCAGGGCACACACACACACACACACACACACACACACACACACACACACGCTCACAGGGGATGCAAACACACACACACAGATGCACACTGAGATAAAACACATGAAAATGAACCACACACAGACAATAAGTCCCTCAGAACACCATCCATGTGGTGAAAAAGGCGAGGTAATGCCTCTTTCACCTCAGGCGGCTGGAAACGTTTGGCAAAGGGCCCTAGATCCTATGGGCCTTCTAAACAGGCACAACCGAGAGAGTCCAGACGGGATGCATCACTGCCTGGTATGGGAACTGCACTGCCCTCAACCACAAAGCGCTGCAGAGGGTCAGTGGATTTGAGCTTCTCTCCATCCAGGACATTTACAGCGGACAGTGTGTCAGAAAAGTCTGCAGGATTATCAAAGACCCCAACCGCCCCAACCAGGGACTGTTTCAGCTGCTGCTGTCTGGCAAGCAGTACTGCAGCCGCAAGGCCCGGACACTCTGGGACAGTTTTTTCCACCAAGCAACCAGATTTATGAATAATGGACACTAACGGCCTGTTGTCTGTCTGTCTGTCTGTCTGTGACACACACACAGACGTAGCTGTGCATACACAAACACATACAAACATGCAAACAACTACATACACATATGCACATTTATAAAAGCAGGACCAACACATCATTTTACACACACTGTACATTATTTATATTATTTGTATTTTTATTTTATTGTATTTTTAGTACTATTTTTATCGCTATTGTTGCTGCAGTGTCAAGAAGCTGAAACCCAATAATTTTACTCTCTTATAGCTGTATAATGGGATGCAACAATAAAGGAAGATTCCATAAAGGAACCTTGAATCTTTTGTCATTTTATATATTTTCCACTAATAAAAGAACAAGAAGCCAATAGCAAGACAACCAGTGGAGGAGAACAGGAAGAAAAAAAAAAAAGGTACAGGGGGAGGAGAAAAGGCAAGAGAGATCTATTCCTGTGTCGTCTCGGCGGGAGCGCCCCAAAGTAGAAACTCATTAACTACTGCCTCTCCAAGAGCGATATTACAATTGGCGTGACTAAAAAGGCAAACAATTTAAATTGTTAATGCCCAGCAATGCCCAACAGGGTGAACACAGTAAGAGAGGAGGGAGAAGGGGAGGGGGAGACACATGTGGTTGATGTAACGAGGATCAAGCCCGCTGACTCTGTTCATGCCAGTGTTTCCACTATGTCTTACTCTTGGCAGAGTAGTGAAGATCTTAAATCTGTTCCTCTACCAAGTAACACTAAAACAAGACTAGGTCAAAAGCTAGTATAAGACTGGACTGACCGTGTCAGTGTGTGCAATTGTGGCCAGTTTGTCAGCAGTAGCGTCTATAATGTGAATTCCTGGATATTAAATGTCCATCTGCAATTTTCTGTAATGGTCCCAGTAATATTTTCTGAAGTAGCATATCACAAGACATGGTTAAGCTATGTTTGAGTAAAAAAAAAAGGTTATAAATGCAGTTCCAAGAACAATACTTTCAGTTCATACCTTGGGATGTTTGATTTGAAAGAGAACTGATTTTATTTAATTACAACTATTCTAATTATTATAAACTCCCCCTGCTCTTTCATCTGTTTCACTCAGCGGATGTCTCTCGTCTTTCACTCAGTATTGAGTGTTTTGTCACAGTGATTATTTGAGGTGCTTTAATTGTGCTTTAACTCCCTCGTGCCTCTACGCGCCTTTTTTCTGCCTCTTTCCCGGTTAAGGAGGTTGTGGTGAGAAAGTTTTGACAGTGTTTTGGGTGCAAATTCAGGAGGCTCAAATCTAGCGCACCTGTAGAGCAGCTGCCCCACACTAAACTGATATAACAACTACATGAGTCTCATGTTTTACCTGCAAGACTCGTGTTTTAATGCTGTTGTTCATCATCTGTGATGTGAAAACGTCAGAGAAATAAAAAGTTCCTGCTGGCTGCTGACAGCGCTGCCAGTCAGAGAGTCGATCACACTGGACAGTAGAGGAGGAGACATAGAGATGCTGGTACGTGTCTGTTTAAACAGGAGTTTACTGACTTCACTGCATTTAACACCGGAGCTGAGAGCTGAGAGCAGAAACATGGTCACTCTGCTGTCCTCCGCTTCCATCATCTCACGCCGATTCATTTTGAAAGAGTAACAACCGATGGGGAAACTCCAACACAGGCTGCTGACCAATGGTGAAACTTCATCACTCACTCAGGCACTCACGGACAGCTGCGGTCATAGGACTGACCCCACTGTTGTGGTCGATAACATTTCTAGCGAGAAATGTGCATTTTACTTTTATAATCTTCGTTCAATGAAGGTTGTTTCAAAAAATCGTTGGAATGCATCATTTTCTATCGTTGCTATGGTGGTTGCTATGAATGCTGCTATAGCTGAAGGGATGATGTATTTCTTCTTCTTTGGATTTCCGACAGACCGCATCAGTCTGGTGGGCAGATGTAGGTCATTTTCCTCACTGTCAATATTAATGATATCTTTAATATTTCTCAACACAGAAACACAAAAGTGTCCTTGATAACTCAACGATACAATAGGTTAATGTTAGAGCCAACAGGTTTAATTATTTCTCCTTCGATTCTGAGAAATAAAGTTGTTTTTGTCAGTTTTGGATAGTCGAACACAAACCTTTTGAATCCATAACAAACAAGCTCCTTAAACACAGTTTGTGCTGCATAACTCTCGCCGACACTGAACACCAACCCAAAACCTCATTTCTAGAATACCAGCTAAAATATCTGAAATAAACCAACATCTTTACTTTTACTTAATTTTATCATCTAGATGCAGTGTAATTACTCGTTTGTCTGTAGTAAATGTTTTATATATTCAGTAGATATATCTTTTTATGACCCTATTTACAACCCTACTTTACATGGCGCGGCTCTGGGAAATTGTAAAAGTGTGTTTTTCCTAGAATTGGAAGTTGTAGATACTCCACTGAGAGTACACTGAGGAGTTTGTTCCTAATGACTTAATACCATTGTTTTCTGTTTCTGTTTTAATTAGTGCTTTTTAAAAATACCAATGTATTGGGGTCCTGGGGGACCCCAGTCAAAAGCACCCAATTCTGCCTGTGCAGTTTTAATAGATGGAACTAATTACTGAGTTCATGTCTGCCATGGGTCCTAATTTTAAAGTATCACACACTATCTTTAGAGGCACTCTGTCAGTCATTTTGAAGGAGACAGACACAGATGCAGCAGACACAGATTTTCTCATGTACTCTGTCGACGACCCGAAATTTTCATTTTACACAGTGTGCAGTTAACTGTAACTTTCCTAAAATAATAATAATGACATTAATGTTTTGAGAAAAAATAACTTTTGAAACTTTTGAAATTTTGCTATGTCGGTTGTTTTTTACCGTAGTTTATTCTTGGGGTCCCCACGGACCCCAGTCGGTAGTCCTTGTATGTTAAATATGTTGGTAGGATGAGGGTTAAAGATATCATTAAAGTCAACAGTGAGGAAAATGGGCTACTTCCTGGCAGCGGGTCCTCTGGTAGACTGTTGACACCCCTGACCAACAACGCCCCTTGTGAAGTCACCCTCAGACCCTTCCATTAGGCAACTTCGGGGGCCCCAGTTGCGAAGGTTACAGAGCAAAGAATTACTTTATGCCATCAGCCACTGCACTCTATAACACACATGCATGAGCTGCAGCACAGAGGGGCAGTCTTGCACATGAAACTCTAGCCCTCACAGAAGTACTGTAGTTAGTGGAAAGTGTTGTGTGTACATTATTTATGTGCTGTATTGCATGTTTGCACTATTAACATTAGTTTCTCATGTTGACCTTTTGTACTTCATAAGCACTGCAGGACAATGCTGTGTAGTTTTGTAATTTGTGTATGTATTTATTATGTATGTGCATGTTAAATTATGTGCCCACACTACAAACCACCCCTCACGGATAATAAAGTTAATTAATCAACTCTCTGACCCCTAAGCAGTAATCAAAATCATTATCACTGGTGCATGTGCTGCAGAGCACACCATCAGTGTTTTGGAAAGGCTGCTGGATGTCTTGGACACTGCAGATAGAAAGCTCATGTCAACAGCAGTCCAAGTCAACATATCATTATTATATAGCCTAAGGTGTGAGCTTATCATCTGATGGAGATCCTGCATGAGTTAAATCAGTGTCCAACTGCTGCCACTGCCTGTTTTCCAGATTTTAAATTAAAGTAAATTTCATCCAAGGCATGTTGCTGTGATGTTGCAGCAATGTCAGCTTCAGTAGTTCTTACCAATACAATTTTTGTTTTCAGCGTCTGTCCCTCTACAGTCCTCTTTTTTTGAAAAAATGCTCTTTTAAATCTTTGTACTCAGATCTGTTTAACCGTTCTCCATTGTTTAGCTTCCCACGTGCCCAGAGCCCTCAAGACAGCACATCTTATTTATAGAGTTGCTAGAGCATGTATGCTAATCAGAACCAACAGGCAATCACATCCAATTTAGAAAAAAATGTATGAATTTTTGTATGAAATGTATGACTGTTTGGATGATTACACAGCCCAAAACCTACGAGACGATTCTTCCACATGACTATATTTAATCTTTGTCTTCCAGCTTTAATACCCTGAACATAAAAAACAACTTGTGTATGCAATATGTAACAAAATAATCATCAAATATTAGCAGTCTTAGATTTGGACCACCACTAAAATCTGTTTTAATGCAGCTTGGTTGAAAGGCTATCTATTCCAAATTTTAGCCAAATGTGGCCCAACTGTGAAATATATTGCTCAGCAGCAGACAATTAGAAAATCAAGTGAAAACATAACTTTTTGTTGTGCCATGCGCCTACAGGAACTGTTCGACCCTTGGGTTGCTCTAAAGACTGTGGCCAGCACCCCACCCCTCATACGCCGTGTGCATGAGACAAAGACAGGCCTGCAAGCAGTCACAAAGCTCCAAACAGACTTCAACTCCCATCATGCTCTGACGTCATCGAGTCTATGAACACTCCACTCACTGTCTGAATTGTACTTCCAGCTGCTCGCCGGCTAATGTAAGAAAGTAACTGCTGTACGTACATGACTGTAACTAGGCCATACAATCTCAGCCTCACTGGATGAGTGGAGATTTCTTTGTGTTCAACAGACACTTGGTTTTGGTTTATTGCTAAAGTGCTCAAAGGGATCCTTCAATTACAGTGAAATACCTGACTCACTCTCAGCTCTCCCCTCCTCAGAAGTGATTGATTTTGCCAGAAAAGACTTATTTTACAGGCATTATTCCAGAGCTTTGTATTAAAACACCCCTGAAAGACCCACAATCACAGTGTTCAAAGTGTGCAGAGACAATCACAGAGTGAAAGGGGGTCATGTCAGCAGAAGGACAGAAAATCCTCTTTCTACACTGGAGAGGGGAATAAATATTAGGTTTTCATGCTCTATATGGAATTGAAATCTGAAGCTGGGGTGGAAGGAGAAGAAGGCAAAGTGATGCCTTACAGAACACAAAGCAGGAGGAATAATTTGATAATTTGATTGTAGCTATGGTCTAAATATTTGTTGGGTGATAAACGCACTTTTTGTTTTAGCTTTGAATCTTTGGGGGTAAATTATAAATGTGATGAAAGGTTTTTCTCCTTCTTGTTGTCTTTTTGTGTACTATACCAATTCCTTCCTTTTCTTACTTAACCGTTTTAGTAACATGATCGTAAACCATTTAGTCATTTTGTAGATTTCATATGGGCCCTTTATCCCCAACCAGCATGACCTGTCAGTCACATGAGAAGAGACTCCCAGTTTCTGTAATCATTAGATTTCTTGCAGATTCTCTCATCACTCCTCTAAAATCATGACCCCCTTACACATCCCAAGGCCCTGATTTGGCCGCTGGTATGAAGGGAGCCAAAAACAGACACAGATGAAGAGATTGAGAGATAGATAGGTGTTACTAAGACTCTATTGGATCTAAAGCATTCAAAGAGAGGTCTCAGAGGACAGCGCTGAGAAGTGTAAAGTGAAAGAGGGAGCCTGCAGAAAAGGCAGCATGAGGAGCTGCAAATAGTGAGACAGAGAGCGTGTGTGCTTCTTTGGCATAAAACTGACTATCAGAAACAAACAGAGAGGGAGCGTGTGTGTGCTCGGCTGGATGCAATTGAAGCAAAGATAGAAAAGCTTGAAAGGAGAGGTCAGGGACACCACGCAATATTAAAAAGGAGAGATGTTGAGAATAAGTATAATAACCTTTCAGGCAATGCTTTTAGCAAATGCAGAATAAAAAGTAGTTAATAGTTAATCTGATGAATCTGCAGGCGATGAGGGTGCACCTTCACAGATCTAGAAACACCATAAAACATTAGGTAAGTGGGGAGGTTTATACTGGTTTGACTATGTTAAGATAAACAGATAGCTAGGCAAGGCAGTTTATTGATATCACACCTTTCAACAAGGCTGTTCAACGTGCATTCAAGATAAACTAGAAACCCAAGGCCATATAAAAAGACATCTGAAAACAAAAGTGTTAGATGGGCAACGGGACCTACCAAATAACCAGCTGACAATGCCATGTGGCGGATAGCAAAACTACGTAAACTTAAAGGGTTTGCACAGTTTTCAAGCAGGTCCTAATGGCTTTTTTTGTTTTGCTTTTTTGTTCCATTCCTTGTTTCTTTTGCCCATCAAAATGAAATACAGCCCTTAAAGAGTAATGACTCATGATGACAAGATAAAATGCCTCTATGCAAAACTGCATGAACTGCAAAACCACTTTAAGATATATGTTCTAATGTCAGGTGACATCACATCAGCTCACATCAAAAAGAATCAGACCAATTCCAGTCCAGTTGGTCCTTAATGGCAGTAAGATGAACAGAAACACAAATGCATGCACGGGTGCACTGCATGTCACCTTGATGTCATGTGATCTGTAAAAAAGCCTTTGGTCGAATGCAAAACAAACCAAAGAAATCGAGTCACTAATGACAAAATCAATTATGGAGTTGTAAATATACAAAGGTCCTTAGCATGCACTCTTAGAAACCTACTATAATATGAAGACTTTTTTAGTTCTTGCAAATATTCATATATTCACAGATACACCAACATATTGGCAGAGAGATACAATAAAAAAAGGAACCACTGATTGCAGGAGAAATGTATGAAGAATGACTTCATGGATGACACAAACAGATGTGTATATATGTATCACCCAGGACATGATGGGACCTTTAAAAGGAGGACAGGGGCGGGGAGGAGGACAAGGGAGGGGAGGGTGGGGCAGAGGATCCAATCATTGTTGGATTGATTTTCCACAAAACCGAGAGAAACAATTACAGGCCTGAGAGCAGCATGGGGAGCCTGGTGTTAAAAGACGTTTAGAGAAACAGGGATGTGCTATTGATCCAGGCTCATTCCCTCACATTGGTAAACACTTTGCATTAAAAGGTGCTAAATTGCTCTTGCCAACGTTGGACTGATGCTGTGTGGGTAAGTAATAATAGACACGATGTTGAGAGACTGACTGGTGGAACGCACCGCTGATAGGACAATCACAAGTCTAAGTGGAACACTTTGGCATCAGGCTACAGTAGGGAATGAAAAATGGATGAAGAGATGAATAAGAAGAAATAGAATTTTAAAATGTAGGTATGGTTGGAAAGGAGCGAAATGTTGTTCCTGCTCTAGACTTTGTTGATGACAGGACTGCAGACCTCATCAGTTTGTGTCAGATGTTGGCTATAATTTTTACAAAACCACATATTATAACCTGGTTATAATATGTTAACCTGTGTGAACTTAAAAACAACCTGCTTCATAGTGTCATGAAAAACAAGCTTGTTGATGTTGGATGATTCTGTAAAACCCTGGATTTCCACAATCGCTGCTTTGGAGCTATGAGGAGGCCATATAGCGCAGCACTGAAGTAGCATATTTAGTTTAGTGGAGAAACTAGAGGATTTGGAACATACGGAACAAAGGGACCAATGGCCAAAAAGTGGATTATGGATGTTTTGATACATTCTGACTATGTTTGACACATTGATTTGCTATAACTCTATTATATAGTTAGTTAGTTTTGTCTATTATCTTTTTGGAAATTGCTTTTGTGTCCGTGGCAATTGTCAGAGGAATATAACAACAAGAAAAGACATTACAATTAAGGACAACATAGTGCCAGAGAACATAGCGCCCCACAACATCAGCAACAATCGAAATCCAAGTACAATAAAAGGAAAGTGACACAACTATCACTATGTTTAACAGAGCTATACTGAAAGTCACTACCCTGTACCTTCATAATCCGTTGAAACTGCTGTGAATTCAAGCTTACTACACCTGCAGTCCTCCGTGTTACAAACTTTTCAAAGCTACCTTTCACGCCTACAGCTGGTGAATATTTGATACTCAAAAGATGCAGTATTCCTTTTATGTGGTTGTATTGATCTGCCTGTCCTTTTTCACAGTGATGGTGTATTATTTTGAAATAATTCTGTTTGTGCTGGTGCTATGTGTTAAATAAAATGTTTAATGATACCAGAGTATAATTTCCTAAATCTGTTTTACACTCCACAGAGTTCTGTGGAAATAGAGCACTGCTTATGTGCAGGGATTTGCACCAGACATGATGCTATTTGGATGTGGTTTTATTGATTTGCTTTTGCCTTTTCTCTGTCTGTTCTCTTTCTGACTGTCACTCTATTCCCCAACTCTTGTCACTTTCTCTGTATGTGCTAAATGTGTGCATGTGTGTGTGTGTGTGTGTGTGTGTGTGTGTGTGTTTGTGTGTGTGTGTGACCCTGTCAGTCTGCCCACTTCAGGTCTATCCAGTCTGACAGTGTATTATTGAGGCTCACCTTCATTAAGAGTGAGATAGAAAGCGACAGAGAGATGCCAAAACAGAGAGACCAAACAAACATGAAAGAGGAGTCACAAAAGAGAAAGATGAATACAGATAAACAAAGAAGAGATTGTACAGGAAGGAGGAATAAGCAGGAAAGAGAGGTAGTTTACAGGACAAGGTCTACTTAACCTTTTAAACTATCCAATGCTACACTTTAATTCTTTCACCGTACTGTTAATCCTTTTTTCTTCTCCTTGCCATCTTACGCATCACCCCGTTTCCTTACATTCTTTTACCTTTATCCCCAACCCCCCAAAAAATGTGTAGGGCTGTGATGCAATTCTGCGGTAGTGTCAGAGTTGTAGGTCATGTGATGCCGACTCGCCCAAAAAAACATTTTCCCAAACACAATCTGTAAATCATGTATATACATGTTTCTAAGCATCAAACACTCATGCAGTGGCTGTGGCTTAACATAATCTGTGTCATTAGGTCCAGTAAAATTTAATTGTCTCAAAGAGAAAAGTAAATTATTTTTTATGTATTTGTTCATGTGTTCAAGGAGCTGGCAAAAAATCACCCAGCAAACCCAGAGAAGGATGCAGGCTTTATGGGCCCAAAAGTGTGGAACCTTGTGGAAAACCATGAAAAACCTTTTCAGTACCTGGCAAGCAGGATACACACATACCCATACTCATACCCCACCAGAGTTGGATTCTAGCCTATTCAATTTTGGATCTTTCCTTTTGGCAAAATATGGCAAAATATCATTAAGCTCAGACATTTACAAAGTACTCTTGAACCCTTTACGTCTCCCAGCTCTTTTTATTAACAAAAAGCAATGTAGAAAACATTAAGGTTTCTTATTTCTTATCAGTCTCTTTGAGTGGTTGAAACAAAAATTAGCAGCAGCAGAAAATATCTGCTGTACCTACAGAAAGTGAATTCTGGAAGTAAAGTTTTTTTCCAAAGGCTAAAATGAAACTCATTCATTACAGAAAGAAGCTCTATAACAGCGCTCTCACCGAACAGTATATGGACTCTGTGTTTTCTGTGTTAAAATGATTAAACAGATAGCATCACATTAGTTTCAGGTGTTGGAATTTCCCAGTTAAACTTTCCTGATATAATATCAATGTTAGAAGATGACCAACTTCACAGTTCTGAATCAGGACCTTCAGTATTTCAAGCAAGAAGCTTGTAAAAAAAAAAAGGATTACAACTAAATAGGTAACAGTTTTTATAACAGTTGTTATTTTAGTGTGTGACACATATTTAATCACATATATTCAATTGAATCTTTGAGCGCTGCTTGTCACTTCTGTTTTTCTCTAACGTCTTCTTTCTATCTCCCCTTCCTTTTCTTTTCTCATGTCCTCTGGTACACCTGCTGCCCCCCCATCACCAACCTATCACAGGCTGTGAACTTAGCAGTCCTGGCTCAGCCTGTGACAGGAGGCTATAGATTTGGCCAAGAACTTGACTTCCCCAGATCTACACACACACACACACACACACACACACACACACACACACACACACACACACACACACACACACACACAGTAAAGCAGGAGGTGCAGGATGCTCTGGCTTCTTGCCCAAATAAAAGAACAAATTAGATTAGAGAGAGAGGAACTGAGTGAAGGAGAGAGACAATGAGAGGGTATCCCATGGAGGAGGAGGAGTGGTGTGTGTGTGCGTGTGTTGGTAGTGTAGATGTAGACAGTGTGTAAATCCAATGTGGGGAGACAAGAATGTACAAATGCAAAAAAAAAGGGTGTTTGTGTGTGTGTGGGTGGGGTGCGGGGTGTAAAAAATACATGCTTTGATGATACAATGTGGGTTTTTCCATGGTGGGGGTAGCTGTGAACGGCCGCAAGCGGTCGAGCCGTGTTGGCATGGTACAAGTGTTTTTCCACTGCACAGCAGGACATGACAGTACTGTTTACCTTGATGTGTTGGAGGTGTGCTTGCTAGCACAAACTGCTGTAAAGCCTGTCACCTGCAGCTCTGCATCTAACAGTTCACTGTGGCTGTTTCTGCTTAGCACGGTTTCGCGGGGCTATCCCTTTCTGTATTGACATGTCAAGATATGTGCTACAAACAAACTACATGCTTAATAGACTTTATTGTTGGGAGAAATCCTCTCTCTGCCTCTGCTATGATGAAATTCACATTCTGAATGTTGCTAAAAGTGTTTTTTGATTTCTTCTTCTGTTCTTTAATTTTATTTGAGGGGCTGAAACACCAAAACCTGATTTGTTGATGTTTTTGACCACTGAATCGTTTAATATAAACATATTTACCACTGAGAGACCCAAAATGTTTCATGGACACATTTTTAAAGCCTTTTATATTTCTGCATGTATGTCTGGATTGACATTCTTGTCTCTGCACCTCAACTTTGCTGCTTAAAAGCTTTTATAAATCTGTCTCTTTAGTCTAAATTCTACTCAAGTCACACTTCACTGTCAGAAAGCCATTTCCTGTGTTTTTCAGTGACAGGTATTAAAAGAATTGAACAAAGAAACATTTTTTTTACCTATCAATTCATTTGATAAATTTATTTCGAACCAATGTTTTGCTCCTGATGAAACAAAAGAAAGGTTTCAAAAAGTCTCACTTAACTCTCTCTTCCCTATTTTCCCCCGTCAACTTTTCCATTAAAGCAATGAGCATGACATGACTGTGAATGGGGAAAACATTAAAAATATAATTTATTCACAAAGTCACCATTTAAGTTGAATGTCTGACTGCTGATCCAGAAGCTTTCCATTTCATTTTTAATTCATTATGCAAATGACACAAGCTCATCAATGAAGAAGATTGACTGACCACTTGTGAATGAGTGTGTGTACGTGTTCTACGTGTTTGTCTCTTTGAGATGGACCGTTTGAATGTGTGTATGTATGTTATGTAAGTGTAAATTGTGCCACCAGATTAGAAAAGGAGATGAACACTGTGTTCTGATGCGTTAGATATCAGTAAAGTTGTAGCAGTACCAAAGTATCAGGCTTTAATATCCTATCATAAGGTAAAATAAGACCTGTGGAACATCAGTCAACCTTTAACCTGCACAAGTCTGGTGAAAAGTCATTGAGGGTGAACTGAACTGACTGTCTGAATATCAAACTTTAAAACACCTCTATATTTTTAGCCTAAAGCTTATTTGTGGCAAATCTGCATCATGGAAAGTCATGCTGGCGTATCTGCTATTTAATTTATTTGTATTTGTTTACATCCCGTATAGCTTAAAGGAACGAACAGCTTGCTGCTCTGTGGCTGTGCTCTGTGGCTACAAACTCCTTTATAAAACATACACACAGAATCACACCCAGGAGTCACAAAGCGTACACACAAACAAACAAACAGACACACATAGATAGATTACAATAGGCATTATGAACACAGTTATCACACACGTGAATCGCACACACAAACACACCTCACCTGTCAGTAGCTTTGGCACTCTCAGCTGTAATAACTCCCTCCTCACACATCAAAGGCTGACATAACCCCATAATGGAGGAGAAGATTGTGTTTTTCTGAATGTCTGTGTGTGCGTGTGTTTAAAGGCCTTAATAGCCAAAGAATGTGTGTGTTTGTCTGTACAGTTGTTGTTGCATGCCTGCAGATAAATGTGAGAGGTATCGCAGAGGCGGAAAACCAAGTGTGTGCATGTGCATGTTTGTGTGTGCACATGTGCGTACGGTTGAAAACTCAGAAAAGAAACAGAAAAGGAGAAAAACTTTGTTCCATAATAACTTTGACTCCAAACCTTTCTCTGTCAAAGGATCAAAGGATGTCTGCTGTGCCCTCTCTGCTGAGCTCTCACTAATTTAGACAGCAGCTTATAGATCACTGTACACAAAGCAGAGGGGGTTACACGCACAGATCACTGTACACAAAGCAGAGGGGGTTACACGCACAGATCACTGTACACAAAGCAGAGGGGGTTACACGCACAGATCACTGTACACAAAGCAGAGGGGGTTACACATATCCAAGGTCATTGTACATGAAGCACAGGGGGTAACAAGAATGACAGTCTCTCAGAGGTGCTGTTTGGACAGTCTGAAAACAGTGAAAAGATTCACGCCATCCCCTCTGTGTTGCCAGGGATGGATGGATGTACTGTAGCAGACAAACTCTTCCTTTATCACCTTTTACTTTTTTCAAAGTGCCCTGTTGGTATCTACACACAACACAATTTAGTTACCACAGCTGTGGTCAAGACCACCTTAGTCCAGATCTGAGCCAAACAAGCTCTCAATCAAGACTGAGACCAATTAACAGTGCCCTGTCAATACTCCTGATACTGTTGTCTTACTGTTGATCAAGTTTTTATCAAATACTAATAGAAACAAAATATTCTTGCATGTTATATGCTGAGTATGATATATTCCACATATTGTATATTTGCACCATACTACACATCTAAAATGAGGATTCTTGAATATTACAGTGTGCGTTATAAATGGAATACTATATTTTCTGTTGGCTGTTTTATTGCTTTCTTTTACCAACAGCTGCTTCCACTTTCTAATTCTCCCATCACTATGACGACCAGCTTCTCGCCACACCATCGAGGGCTGTGCATTACTGAAACTTGTCTTATTGTATTTATAAAGGAACTAGAAACATACACCGCCTAACATAAGTAAGTGCAGCATTTTCTGCGTGGGCAACTCACACACTGTTTTTGTGACCATGTTTTATGATGTGACAACACTGTGGTTAATGTCTGGTTAGGTTTAGGGAAAGATCATGGTTTGGGTTAAAATGATCACTTTGTTAAGGTTAGAGCAACATGGTGTGGATTCAAGTTACTACTTCCTTAAAGTTAGGCAACCTTCGTTGTCATGGCTACAATAATAACCACAGGGTTAAGATTAGGGGACGATCGTTGTATTTTTTTAAAAACTGGCCTGGCCATCTGAACTGGGCTACTTCTGCAGGTCAATTATTATGGCCACTAGATGACATCTTTCACTCAAACATAACTATATATCGTTTTTGGGCAACTGACATTACAACCTATTGTGTCGTTTTTCTTTAAGTGAGGACAGATCCATCACTTATTTGAGCCAATAAAATGACCCATCAGGGTGGTTTCTCAGTTAGTAGGGATGGAAAGCTTCTCTACATTACACACCCAATCAGTAATTCAGGTTGATAAAACCTATGTATAAATAGTTTGTTCAGAGTAGTTCACTTAGCTCAAAGTGCACATCAGTTTGCATTGCATGTTTCATAGTAACTTCAAATATCAATCAGTTACCATTACTGCAACCAGCCTCCCATATTTACCAGATTGCTCAGCAGTTATTTAAACTGACACAGTCGATATGAGTGACTGATTGAGGACGCCCTTTATATTTTTTACCTTGTCACTTTGTGATGAGAAAACTCGAAACTCTACTTTCTCATTACTGGAGACAGTAATCAATCTAAGAGAAGAGGAAACAGTACGAGTCATTTAAGAAAAAAAATCAAATAATCAATGGGATGGAAACAGGTTTTGAAACATTTTTTGTTTTGTTTTTAAAGTCGTTTATCATCCAGGGAAAGTTGACTTATACAGTTGCATACATTCATCTGTGTGACCAGCTCACTAAATTCTTGTAACTGCACAAACTTGTTGTAAATTGGCCGTTCCAACTTGATTAATGCCACAAGTATAGGAGCAGGTGTATAACTGACAGTATTGCTATACAAAGCTTTTTTGGCTTCATTAGCAGGCAAGTTTCATTCACAAAAATGTCATCAATGAATAAGACAAAGAAGTAAACACTGTAGAGCTTGATGGCCTGCTGTCAAAATCAGCAAACAACTAATTCAGCAGTAGTGGAGATTAGTTTTATATGAAGTTAGATACCTAAAAAAGCAACGTGGTCCATGACTAAAATTGAAGGTGATCAAGGTGATGTGGCAGTAAAGATTATTGATGAGAGAATACATCACATTACAGTTTATGTTACATAATTCGATCTTCTTTAATCACATCAGCTACATGGAATTGAAGAACATGGTGAGTGTGCAGATGGGCAGTAAAGAAGTGGATTCTCTGGATGTTTTGATGCCATTTTCCACCTGAAAACTTTTATTTTGATTTGAGTATCACTTTAAAAAAAATCATGACGGTATCATCTTATGGTTGATAAACCCACATATTGTGGGTTAATGGTTTACCCTATGTCACATAGGTACTAGTCACCATTATTCTAAAGCTATGTATAACTGTCAAGTTATGAATAAAAATATTAATATTTACACCATGTTAAAAGTTTAGTCAGTTTAAAATAGACAGCATCACAGTCCCATTGTGTATTGTCTCTCTCCTCTATGTAGACTGAGACACAGCGTTGAGTTCTTTGACTGATTGACTGCGTCTCCTTGGAGCGAAGCTTTTCTGGGTTACAGAGACAGTGAGGGATTATGTTTCCCTGGTGCCACAACGTTAAAATCCCTGTTATTATTAATAAACCCCTGAAACCCACGGGACAACCCCCACCTGCCTGTTCTCCTATAATTGACTCATTAATTGACTCATTTAAATCTGTCTAATTATTTTTATCAATTAAATTCAATTTAGCTGATTGCACACTTCTCATTTAGAATCAAGTACATGGTCTTGAGAGAGGGGTGGAGGTGAAGAAAGAGAGCAAGAGAAGTGACGAATAAATGTGTTTCGTGGTAATAACCACTAATGCGCGGGCTAATTACTACAGTAAATTGATCATTTTGTCTTAATTGATTTAAGCTTGTTAAAAGGGCACAGCGCCAGCTTCGTTAGTGTGCCATGAGCACTTTATCTGGATGACAGTAATTGGAGGTGAATGCTCTCGTTTCTTGTCTTTCTCTGCCCTAACTAGGCCTGCAAGACATCCATCATAACTAATGGACAAGTACTGTATAAACCTGTAATGGAATGAAATCTAGAAAGGAATTTTGCTGAGAGGTTTTCCCACTGGAGGGCCAGGTAAGAAGTGACCAGGACCAATTTTTAATTAAATACACACCCATTTTCTCTCCTGAACCTATGAACTGGTTTATGATGTTATGTTATGTCTTCACACAGTTGCCTCTTGTTGTTTTGCGTTGCCAGAATTCAATTTTGGTGAGATAGAATGTCAAAATGGAGCAGATAATAAGTGGAACAAGCACCAGACCTGACTGACCAGCTCTCTAGTGCTGAGCGTGTTCTTCGGGACAGGTGCTGCTTTCTTTCTGCTTCATACCTCAAAAATTTCGTTTTTTTGTAATATCGGTGAATTTTTCATATAAAATTGTTGATTAGTGGAGGGGTATTTATGAAGCCCCTAAAGTTCTAAAAGATTATATTGTGCACAAGATGCATATCTCAGAAGATTAAAAAAAAGATTTTAAATGATATCAGTCATCAGAACCCAACTCTATAGCAGCATCTCCCATTGCCCCAAAATTGTTCACAATAGAACATTAGTCAAGGCATCATCCAATGTGCAGTGTGGACACACGGTATTTGCAACACCAACTGACAGATGCCAGTTAATAAGAGTAGTTCCAAGGTGAAACTCAATGAAGTGAGTATCAACCTCCTCTGGTGAAAACTCTGACTGGGCCCTGCCGGGGGAAACCAGGGGTTTTGTTCCACATCTACTTGGAAATTCAAGACAGCAGGTCCTGTAGAAAGCTATTTTAGAGAGCACTTAGGATTAGATTGGCCCTATGGTGGCAGTCAACCTATTTCTTCACAAAGGGGACAGGAGAGGAAAGTACCGTTTTCAAAAGTTTCAGGGAACCTTTTTCTGTGACTACAGTATCTGGTCCAGATTCTCTGTCAGATTGCCATCCTTCCATTTCACTTTACCATTTATTTCCAGAAATGGATCTTTGGGGGGAAAGAATGTGTAATATAGAGAAAGAGAAGAGAGAGAAGATGAGGATTGCAGGTTTTCAGAGTGAAGATGATGACACTGCGAAAGACCAAGTCACTAGTGTGTGTCTGTGTGTGTGCGTGTGTGTGTGTGTATGCATTTGTATCTTCCTGCCCACCCAGCCATGGGATGTCAGATACAGAAGAAGATATGGCTCTGCAGGGGATGGTTGCTACCTAGTGTGTGTGTGTGTGTAGAGTTGGATATTACACTGCAGGGGACAATCCTAAACTTCAGTATCTATCATTAAGTCCTCCTCGAGTCTCTACACACACAAACACACACACTCACACTCCTCCTTTTAAACTTTCATAGTATATGCTGAAGGGTGCAAACTTTATCCCTGAACTTGAAAACTTTGAAGAGCAAAGTTCTTTGAATGCAGAATCTTGTTTGGAGATTTTTTGCAGCACAGAGGCAGAAGTCTTATTAAACATAAGACAATAATAATTAAAAAAACAATCCTTCGTATCATGAAAATGGATTACACAGGATTGATGACGTAGAAGTACATTTGTAGATGGCGGCAAGACAACTAGAGAAGTCATTCTGAATGCAAAATGGATGAATTGATGAATGTTAAAAAAAAGATTTAAAAAATAGGAAAAAAGACACGACATCTACTTGACATCAACAACAGTATGGTGGTTTGGCTGCGCACAAAATTCTTTGAAATTGCATTTTGGACACTTGGACAGCTGAAAATATTAAACATGAGCATAACTTTTCATGCAGTGAGTCACAGTTTTATGTTATTTGTGTGAAAATACTCAATCCATTGTTTCCTGAAAATTCCTCTGCAGGTCCCTAAAGGTTTGTTTATTAGATATTAATAGAGGGTTTGGGAATTTGCTCATTTGAATATTGACTGGATGTTTTTTTATTTACTGTCTGAAGAGGAAAAGAGAGCAATAATACTGTTAAATCAACATCAGCCATTTAAAAAGAAAATGTAATTTCCTTGGCCTCACTTTCACATCCACCTGTACTTGCAGACACACACACAGACACACACACAGTCTCATGGGAGCAACTCAACACAGGTATAGGACTTCAATCATGCAACATGACGGGTTCCACAAGGAGACACACACTCCAAATCCCTGCAGGACTGAGCCTGCAGCTATACAACCCAGAGGCTGTGGCTGATTTTGATTCGACTCCTCTTTATTTAAATCCTCAGAGACTCTCACCTGCATCTCCACTGGCAACAGAAAGGCCTCATCAACACTACAAAAGATTTCACTGCAAAGAGCTTGGGGAAGAACTGGGGTGAATAAACCAATATACAGTATGCTGTAGATTTTCTTTATTTATCAACAGAGCAGTGTGAACCCCTCAGAGATTCCAACTGTACAGTGGAGCAGCTTAAGTCTTGCTCAAGGGCAGCTGTTGAGGTAAAACAGAGTATATCATCGAGTTCATGTGATCGCACCAACAGTTTGTTTTCTTTGGACAGAACAATTATTAAATGGTTTGTTGGATGCAGCTTAGTTGCATTTTGCTTCATACTGTAGCAGGTTTATTTACAGCATTTTTGGGAACCTAGTTTGAGATTTTAGCAGCAAGTGGAGTCAAATATGGTTTCACTGATGGTAACTTTATCTCAGCATGATGGTCATGCCTGTGCTCTTGTTCTGTGGTCTTAATGCTATTTAATACCCTATTTAAACATGGTGTTAACATGCAATTTGTATCTAGAGACCTTTTTTTGAACACCTGATAAAAAGGCCTTTGCATTTACACCTGGTATTAATAAGCATCCTTGTTATCTGTATTCTGCCAGCATTATTATCAGACATGCAAAGTATGTAGGCAAAACTGGTACACTTGTCAATAAGCACTACAGAAGATGGTGATGTGAGCTTTACTTACCTTTCATCTTAGCTTTTTGCTGAGATTGAGAAAGCAAAAAGAGGTACATAGTACATAGTAGAGTTAAGTGATTGTCAATGTTATTCAGATAGGTAGAACATAGTCACAGCCACAAACTAAAACAAAGAGCATAGTCCTAAACTACAACAAGTACTGTATATATCAACAAAGTGTTGACTCAACGCTAGCGGTTAGCTTGAATGCTAACATTTGTGATGACCCCTGTTGTCATCTGGGAGTTGGTATTTGTCTCTAATCTGTGTCTCTCACATAATTGCAGTAACTCAGTGCACCTGGGCCTGGTGTGCTGATGTCACTTAAGCCACAGCTGTAGGCTCTCTCACTCTCTCTGCTCCTCCCCGCCGGCACCCATTTGGTTTGGTTATGTTACTTTAGTATTTACTGTGCTTTGATGCAACACACACACACACACACACACACACACACACACACACACACCTGACTTTACAGATTTCCATACCCCATACTTTACATATTCAGTTAATTCTTTAATTTGGTTCAATTTGATTTAATTTAATATCTGATTTAATTTAATTTATCTGATTTAATTTAATTAATTTATTTGATTTAATAAATTATCTTTTGTTAAACATTCATGATGGTGTATCTCCCTTTTGCTGTGGCCGCTTGAGCCAGGTCATAAGACACTGAAAAAGCCAAAGACATGCTAAAGTGAATAGCACTGGGACAGTTTTACGCATGGTTAGGTTACTTAATATTCACAGACATATATTCACCCAGCACTTTATTAGGAGCACCTGTACAATCTAATGCAATCCAATACAACACCTCTGCAGCTTCTACATTTTGTCCACGCCATTAACATACATGGGGGCAAAATATTAGGAACACTTTTCAATATAATGCACTTCAGTACACCAACACCACCCAGTATGACCTCAATAATAAACATAAAATAGAATTAGCACCTTTCTGACAATTTCAACAAAAACTGAAAATGTATAAGTATAAGCTTCGTAAAAGTAGAATTCATGGCAGAGCTGTTGTATTAGCTCTGTTAATACCGAGCTCTCCTAATAAAGTGCTCAGTGTTCTTTAAGGACTGGAGCAAAAATAACAATGGAGTATGCAACAGCTAGCTTACAAACTTCTTTGTGCAAACCAAAGTATGACAAGTAAGAGATGGCAGAAGGCAACAGATTTATCTTAGGAACAAGTGTTAGTAACACTGGTCATGTTCGATGGCCTGTTCCAGGTTAATTCCAAAGTTAATGGAAGCCACAGCGGCCATCTTATTCATGATTTCTGTGGCTTTTGAGTTCTCTCAGTAAGCAGACAGTAATCACAGCTGAGCTGACAACTGTGCTTTCAGTCACCAGTGAAGGGTTCAACTACTATTCTTCCAGTAACAATGGTGCTGCAGTATTGTCAATTGAGTTGGAAGATTCAGTGTTAAAGATTAGTTTGTACGTACTCAACGCTTCTAATAACAGAGGTTAAACCAGCTGAGACTCAGCAGAGTAACCAGACTGAGGTACAAACAGACAGTTTTGTTGTTTGCAGACAGAAAGGGGAGGGAGAAGAGATAAACCATTTATCTATTTGCTTTGAAATTTTTGCATTGCATTTCAGTGTCAACACAGATATTTACTTAACTGACATGAACGTGTGTGTGGGTTCTTTTCACACATAAACAGCATTTTCAGATTTAGCCATCTTTGCGTGGACATACAGTAGATTTAGATACAAAGAGACACAAAGACATAATGTATAATCATACTCACCTGTATAACTGATACACACAGACATACAAATACCACAGCAGGTATAAATACACACACACACACACACACACAGCCTTTTCTCTGTTGCACACACATGTACACAAGTGCACATACACAAAGCATAAAGGCTCCGTTGGGGCTGGCAGGTAGTCCCTGCCCGAGAGTTCACATCTAGTTCATGCGATGTACTGTATCAGAGTAATTACACACACAAACACACACACACACACACACACACACACAAAACTTGCAAGTTCTGCGTGATGCATCTGAGTGATTAGGTCTACCACTGGGCCCAGAAGTGTTTCCCTTTTTTTCTTTATTTCTTCCATCTCTCTCTCTCACACACACACACACACACACACACACACACACACACACACAGATGTGCACACACACACAGATGTGCACACACAAAGAGTTCACATGAAGCAACAGTGTAATTACTTTGAGCTCAGCTGGGTGTTACACACAAACACCACACACAGAATTTTGGTGAAGAGTTATATCTTTGTGGTACTCACAACTCTCTCTCTCTCTTTCTCCCACACACACACACACACACACACACACACATACACACCCATGTTCAGTTCAAATATGGATGTAATTACTCCTAGCTTTGCTCTCATTGGTCACAGGTGTTGCCTCCAAATGAGTGTAAATGAAAGCCATTAATCGTGGCTGGAGGCGAAGCTGAAAGAGAGTGATTAGCAACAAAACAGTGGGCACTGTGCAACAGAAAAATGACTGCAGGTAGGAGATGGGTGGATGGATGGATGGATGGATGAATGGGAGATGGATAGAGGGAGGGAGGAGAGGTTGCATGCATAAATTGCAGTTTATGCAAGCAACTGAACAGATAGAAATGTCTGTAGATTGATGGGTGCACTGAAGGATGAATTGTACTTTCTGGTAAACAAGGTTAACTTCTATACAAATGGATGGATGTCTTTCTCTCCATTGTAACAAGCATTGACATGGGATTAAATCTTCAGATGGTGGTCATAAATGTTTAAAGAATAATTACTAATGATTTTTAACTTTTGTAATTTTGTTCAGTTATGATAGCATTAACTCAAGCTAATTGCTGTGATCTAGGAATGTGGCGACCTTAGAAATTAACTTTATCCCAACTCCATCATAGAAGGCTTTTACTTGACATGTGGAATTTGCTCAACCTTCCATATACAGGTTATATGAGCTAGAGCTGAGGCAAGGAAACTAAAAAAAAAAGTTTGGTCTAGGTCAGATAGGTTATACCAAATTTACTTTTGATGTTCTACATGCTGTAACAAAATGTCTACTTTTAAGCTGGAAATATAAATACATCCTCTATGCTTGGCCAAAAAGAAGAAGAAGAAGAAAAAATACACACACAAAAAATAATAATAATAATTGGCAAGGAATCCAAATAAGTATGTTCATCTTTCTCTGTCTTACAGTGACAAAAGGCAATTCATCAGGCAGGAAGCATAATCAGACCCTTAAATATTCTTAACCATTAATTTTGGGAAATTGTTTACCTTGAAGTAGTTTATTTATTTATTTATTTTAACTTTCCTTTTTTGTGCCCTATTGCCTTTTCTTTGGCTGCTAGAATCACTTTGATAGTCCCAACTGGCTCAACACTGGCCACAATACAACACACCTACAGCAAGCCAACAACTGCCAACACGATTGAAAAGCAGATTTTGAGTTCACATACAAACCATGCAGGCACTGTATAATTGTCAAGTTAACATTACAAAATGGGCAACATTAAACATATTCTAGTTTATACAGAAATGGTTGATGGCTAAATGAGTTGGAAGATGGATAAATTACCTTTGCTGAGCAAGAAACACGTTAGCATTTGTGGTACTTAAAAGGCATGACCTGACTGCAAGAATAATCGGGGAGTGACGGAGGTAGATGGATGAATTGGTCTGGTGCTAGATGAGGGTGATTACCAACAACATCAAGTAATGAGCAATAGACAAATGACAAGTGGCATACTTGTAAATACCGGAAGGAGGGAGGGGGCAGGTGGAAGGTGGAAAGAAGGGAAAAAGTAGGAAGCATGGCCAGAGATGGAAGAAAACATCACAGGGATGGATGTAAAGATAGACTGAGGTGAAGATAGATTAAGGGAAAGATACAGGGTTTCATTACAGAGGGAAATGGCTAGTAATATAACTGTGTAGACAGATGGATGAATTGATGGTTTTATGTGTGGAAGGTTTTTGTTGAGAAAAGTGGTTAAATAAAGGAACTAATGATGGATTCTTCTCTTTCATTTACAGTGTGTCATAAGTAAGTTGGTACAATAATTTTACTATTTTCATATCATCAATCAGTCCAGTAACTTAGAACCTATGTACCGATTTGCAGAATACGCTGTTCAAATTATACTTATGCAGTGATGCTGAACACCATTCCTGCTTCGAGATACTGAATGTAGTTTACATGATGACCACTGAGAATTCTTCATTTTGCTTTGCAGGCAGGTGTCCATAAATACACTTCTGATGCAGGTGTTTGTTTGACTAAATTAATGCAGCATCTCACAAGAGAGCGAGAAAGAGAACTAACATGTGGGTGCATCTAGGGGGAAAGAGGTGAGGGTGAGTCTATGTGTGTAAGAAAGAAAGAGAGAGAGTGCTAGATGATGGGTATCTCGATTGTAAAGATAATTAATAACACTGTACAGTAGTGTGGGATGCAGAGGTGTTAAAGTCCGTGTAAAGGAAAATTAGACATTATACATTTTAGAAAATAATTGCTGAAAATGTGAAAAGACTGAGAACTATGTAGCACTGAATTGTGGAGGTAGAGCATTAAACTGTTTTTCACCATCATGCTGCACTCACAACAGTAGATGTAAACTCTCTGGGCAGAAAGAAAGGTCTACACTTAACTATGAGCTATTTTAGGTTAGCAAAGTAGTGCCTCTCTATAATGGCATTGTCTGTGCACCAAGCTTTGTTAACATACATGCACAGTCCCCCACGCCCTTCTGGCCTTACTGGAGTCATTAGCTATTGTATCCGCCCTGAGGATGTAGCACCCCGGTAGCTCAATGGCGCTATTGGGGATGCTCCTGTTAAGCCATGTTTCTGTAATAATCATGAAGTTGCAGTCCATAATGTTTTTATGAGTGGTGACCCGCAGCCGCAGTTCATCCATTTTGTTCACCAGAGACCATACAATGGCGAGGAAAATGCTGTGTAGGGATAGCCGATCAGGAGTTAGCCTTAGCTTAGCCCTTAGCCCTCCTCTCTTCTCCCGTTTGTTTACACTCTCTCCCGACCGGCGGAGCCAGGTTGATAGACGCCTGTGTCATGGTATTAGCTGTTACTGGTGAATGGGGCCATTTTTTGAGTTATTTCAAACCCAGCTGAAGCGTCCGTTGACGGGTAGGGTCAGTGTTAAAGCTCTAGTCTATACGGTTTCCCCCGTGTCCCCCAGCTTCCAGTTGACATTGTGTTCAAGACTATCCTGCATGACCCTGTAGTGGTAGATTTTAGCAGCAACTCCAAGACTCTTTCATATCTGTCTGAAGCTGCCAGAATCACTCAGCAGCACACAGCCAAAGAGCAAAAACATCAGGCCAGTCATTACAATAAGAAAGTGAAGGGTGCCTCGCTAGACATCACGGACTGAGTGCTGCTCACCAACAAGGAGGAACAGGGCAAGAAAAAACTGGCTGAAAAGTGGGAAGCTGCAATGTATTCTCTAGTCGAGAGGAACCCAATAACTCACATTTACAAGATCAGGGATGCCTTGGGCCAGCATAAAGTTGTGCATGGGAACCTACTGTGGGATGTGAATTTCCTCCTTGTCCAAGATCCAAGTTGTACAAGTTAGCCTTTGAATGGCCCCTCTGATGCTGATGCTTCTTTGGAGAGAGATGGACTTAGCAGCCTGGAAAATGAGTCCTCTCAGGAACAGACCTCTTCTTGGGTCCTGTCTGCCACAACATTGATGGAGAAACAGCAGGAGTAGCAGGTGAGCTCGATTCACAGCTCACGGATGAGACTGAATCTCACTGTGATGAAGGGGATAGGATGGTACAGAGACTTATCACATGAGGTCTATTACCACCAAACAAAGCTCAGTCTGTAGCTTTGATAGCTTTAAAGTCACTTATTTATGTGCTTTGTGGTGTTTTTGTTGATTTGAAACGTTGTGTCAGACACAAGTAACTGAGGTCCAAATGTCATGGGGTGTGGGCCGCATCCTTATGTTCTTCACGGGTTGGAAGCCTGATCAACCTTCCTAACACCTTTGTTTAATGGATAGTTTTTAACTGAACTCAAAGATGGGTAAGTCTGACTGTGGACTGTCACATTGGTGAATTGGATAGTTAAAATCTCGCAATCTGATTGGTTGATAGCCATGGTATAATGAGTGTGTACTACAGCTATGACATTTAATGTCCTTTTACAGTTCTCTTTTTAATTATCATTCCATGGCTACTGTTAAAATGATGCCCGCAATCTGTAAGCAAGCAGTTATGACGTAGAGCTAAACCAACCACTGTCTCCATAGCACTGTGTGCAAAAGCTTTGGATATGGGCCTTGAAGCAAGAGAGATAATGTCCGTAAGCAAGCACAGATGTGAGAGCTCTCTCCAGAACTATTGGTGGCCGAAGCTCAGTGTCCGGAGAAAGTAGAGCAGCATCCTCTCTATACCAAATGTGCATCTCGTAACAAAATTAGTAGGCCTAACATTACTGTAAACACTTTACAACATGACCCCACGGGTTTTTCCACGGGTGTACAATTAATGGGAATGTTCAAATTGGTGTGAATAAATGAACTCTGGTTAGAGCGCTGACTAGCTTGAACCGAGTTTACTAATTCTACCATGGCCACTGAAAATTCTGTATTCTGATTGGTTGGAAGGTATGGATTAACTTTAAATTTTTGGACAGTTTTAAATTCTGTTCTAAATGAGTATTAAACTGTAGCTGGTAATGACGGCAACAGTGACCCTCAGCTAAAGAGCTTGGAGCTAGGGTTGTTTGTATAACCACCACCGACAACTGAAAAATAGGATAAATAGCTTTTCAGTGAGAGCCACACAAATTTAATAGTAAATTAGTTTGATATTTGAGTGTATCTCGAAGTCCAAATTAACTAACGGTAGGAAGAGGACTGAAGTAGAGGACCTAAATAATGTTAGCCATGGTAAAGCTAGCTAGAGGAGAGCCAATCGGAGAGGAAATGCGACCAAAACCGCACAGAAATAAAGAGATGTGGAGACGCAACAGGTAAAAGTGAGGGAGTGAGACAGAGATAGTAAGTGTGTCTGTGAGAGATGGTAATGGATTCCCTTAGTTTACTAATTCTGTCAATTCTATCACAGATGGTGATAGCGCTAATGGTGATAAGTCAACACATCCCTCAGAGGTTGCCTGGGTCCAGACCTTTGAATCTGCCCACTCCACCAAGTCGAGTTGACAATTCTGTATGATAGCAGGAAACCTCAGAGCAGGACCAAGTCCAACATTTTCAGGCATCTTTGTTGTTATCCAGTTTTTCTTGAGTTTGATTGGCATCACTCTAACCTTTCCAAAAAAGTAAAAACTGAACAGCTGCAAACACAGCTTTCAGTAAATGTGCCCTGTATCTCTAATGCATGACTTCTGTGGGACATATACAGGAGTTAAGAAGTTTTCACCTGGCATTAGAAGGTTAGGACACTGGCATCCCACGCTGCACTCCCTGCTGTGTCAGTGTCACACGTCCACTCTACTTAACAACCTCCTCCATCACTGAGCAACCATCACCAAGGTGACACTGTGAAGCTGTCACTGCCATACCCTTGGAGACTGTCGCTATGGTCACATACTGCTGTGCATGCTATGCCAACAAGGCAAAGGCACATGGAAAGAATGTGTGGAGGGTATAAGCTCAAGATCAACATGAAGTTTTGTTTTTTCAGGCAGATAAAAAAAAAAATCAGGAAAAGAATCGAACAAATATCTAAAATCAAGCAAACATTTGAGCTTAGTTAAGAAAAACGAAAAGTTAAGAAAAAAATTATATTGTTAGGGATCAAATATTTACCTTTGATTTTCTGGTGGAGGTAGGGTGGCACACTGGCATCAGGCCCAAATTCTACAAAGCTCATGTGTGTTGCAGAGGCTTCAACTCTGCTTGTGTCAACAGCAGATATCTCTACAAGGCTTAAATCTTTCCTTTCTGTGCACGTGTTTAAAAGAGTGTGACCTATTGAGTGATAGAGAAGACAGACTGTATTTGCTAGTCTATCAGTCAGCAGTAACAGACCAGAACAGCACTAATATTGTACTACTGAGGGTACATTTGTTAATGCAGGTCCATCTGTGATATGGCAGGGGTGTCAACCTTACTAAACTAGTTTTAATTCATTATACCTCATGTTACAACATATAGATTGAAAAGTTCTGCAAAATTCAATGTTTAAACAAAATAATAATAAAGCAGAAAAAACAGCGATTCCTAACAAGCTCCATGTTTGCTTTAGGAAAATGACATGGAAACCATATTTGATGATTCAGATTGCTGATCGGCCGATTACATTGACCAACAATAACCCAAAACACAATTTAAACTCTGTCAATGTTGGATTACTTTTTCAAAAAATGGCTAAACAACTGCAGAAGCCTACAGGTTAGGGTACACCAAGTAGCTCAGTAACAGTCAAGACTACAGACAACAGAAGTTGGGGAGATGATTATATCAGCAGCGAAGAAACACAAGAGCAAATGGGGAGAGGGCTCACCACATTCTTGTCACTTATTTTTGGAACTGACATGAAGGAAGCACATAAGCCATCAGTGTGCTGCAAACAAAGTCAAATTTGATGTATTTATAAAGAATTTCATCGTATTCAGAGTCCCTCTGGACAGTGTCTGCTAAATGGCTAAAAAAAATGTACTGTGTGTCTTCCCCCAGGTTACATTATGCTTGCCAGTCAGCCTATCAATCACCACCCTGCCTGCACACCATTCACATTCACAATACCCTAAACTGTAGAATAAAGATGAGAGGTTGCTTGCATTTACAGTGTGTTGATGGCTACACTTTGGAAGACAGATGGACTTGACACAAGGATAAAAAGTTTTGTGACCCCCCCCCCCCCCCCCCCCCTTTTTTTTTTGCCAGTGGGTAAATAGGCCAAGAAAAAACAGTGTTTGATGTCTGCCCTGTCAATATGGCCAGTGCTTGATAACCAAGCAGGCAAAGCAGGAGGCACTCGGGTGTAATCCTCCAATGGGATTGGGGAAAACAAAGTAGACCAGGAAGGGCTCACGCTGTGTTGGTGATGAGTGGTAATCATGAGAGGATGGCGAGTGCTTTTATTAGGGTAGAGCAGGTCAGTAATGAAAGCACTTTCAAGGCATGCAAGCGCACGCACACAAACACAATACACAGTGACATGGACAGACACAAACAGCAGTATATAAACCAATGCCGACAGACTCACAAGAACACGCTTTTAGGGAAGGTTAAAACTTCTCAGGCAAGTGTGCACAAGCAAGTCGTCACCAGCTGCCATAACACAAGGGGACAGACCTAAAGGATTGGGGTTCTGCTAAAATACTGTCAGTTGTACTGAAGTCACAGACTGTCTTTTAAAGGCACCCTCAGACATAGGCAACCACTGTTCTAAAATGTCAGCTTCATCCATGGCAAACTGGTCATTGGATAAAAAAATATGAGGTAGAAGTTACAGCTCTGAATTTCTGAGTTGGTTCTTGAATTCATATTAGGAGTGCACAACATTTCACAGAAGTATCACACAGCATAGGACAATGCATGATATATCATTAAAAGTAAATATAGTGTTGTACTCACCTTTGATTCCCGATGTACCATTTAGAAAGGCAGAAAATGCATGCAAATAGACACACAAAGAGAGAAAACATCTCTCGATTATGAATCAAAAAACAAACACTGAGACTTCATTAGCATGCAAATTCTTCAAAATGGCTTGACATACTGATAAACACTCAAAAGGCTGTAAAAAGGGCTTATCCAAACCTTGGTCGGCAGGACCACAGATTGTACAAAGCCTCCCAAAGGTTAATGGGATTCCTCAATCCCCAACAGAAAATATCTTAAATTTTTGGAGACTGGGGGGTGATTCAAGGGCTCTTCAATGTGTTTACAGAAGAAGAAAGACAGTGTAAATTTGAATTTGAATTTCTGTCAATCAACACTGCCCGGGAGACTAAAATAACAAAGGTTCAGGTTATAGGCTTAGTTTTTGTTTTAGGTTTTGGTACACACAAATGACACATGAAATAAAAAACTGAAATTAATGGCTTAGCCCCCCCCCCCAAAAAAAAAAATCTTAAATATGATCAAAATAAAATAGAATTCCTCAAGGGCTTTTAAATGGCATCAAAATTTTGTAAACATACTGTAGGTCCTAATATGACTTTAAAGCTTTGTGACTTTATTCTACCCCATTATGAAATAAACTATTAAGTAGTTTTAAAGGTACTCTTGAATTTTTGATTAATAGTAGCACATTAGAGCAATGCTTTTTACAAGTGCATCTACATTTTGTTTCTGTTGTGATACACATTCCTGCCTCCAGTTTCATGTTATTCTACTGATGGACAGTTGGTGGCGATAATGCGCATATAAACGTAGGAATGTGCTCGAAGGCAGTGATGAAGACTACTGTCAGCCAGCAAGCGGCAACCTCCGGGGCTGAAAAATAAAGCCACTGCGGAAGTGCTAAAACTGCAGTTCCTTGAATGGCCACTTGAGGCTGGTGCCAAAACCAAGTCAATCCCCATAGACCCCCGTGTTAAAATGCCCAACTTTACAGCAGAAATAAACATGTTTACAGCCTGGTACAAAACAGTTTTGGTCTCTCTAGCTAATTTCCCCTTTCATGATTGTACATGGTGAATTTTTTTTATAACTCCCCAATTTAAATTTTATTAAGCCATAAAATTATGCATTATTAAGGATGTGGCCACTTTGAGTGAAAGGTCACTAGCCGCTAGGTGGCTTGTTTCAGCAACCTGGCTTCATTCGGCCCGCGCAGCTCCACCTCTTTGCCCATTTTGGATTAGCCGGGAGTTATGCGGAGTAAGGCACTTCCAAGATGGCGACAGCCGGAGCCGCCCACTTTGAGCTTCAGAACCGCTCTTCAGAAACCAATGGGTGATGTCATGATGGCTATGTCCATATTTTTTAGTCTATGTCAGCCAGCAAACATGGATGTGAGCAATGCGTAATGTAAAATGTTTTAAAAATCTGCTTTGTAGATGTTTTTTTTGAGGACAGACATGCATCAACATGCTTGTTACATTTCAATACATAGAATGCATTTTGGTCAGAACGCTGAATGTAAACATAACTTGTTTGTTTACAAGAAAACTCTACGAGGCTTTAAAGCCTCCGAAAACTTTGTGTTAAATTGTAATATTTTCTTTATAACATTAAATATTCATGACAAATTATGCAACAATCAAAGTTAAAGCTTAAAAAACCTACCTTATGTAAGAGTTACTAAAAGGTTAACACTCAAAAACTCAGCTAATCTGCCTTATCAGGACTGTGTGGGTGCAGTTTGATTGCACAGATTTGACTGAGTGCTGGCAAACAAACTCACAAGTGTTATCACATTTTGATTCAAATATTGCTAAATTCTGATTGGTGTACAAAAGTACATGATGTCACCTTTTTTCAACTAAGCCCAATCCACTTCAAACCAATGAGAATTACTCATATGAAATAACCAAAGCTGTTCTAACTCTGACAGTAAATAGTGTGTTCACATAGGACCCCCACTGATCAGAGTAAGAAGCCAATTGAAAAAAGTGTTTTTCATGGCCATTAAGTAATCAGTCAGCCTCAACCAAGTATGTTTTTTGAGCTATGGTGTCATTTTCACAACAAAAGTGTAGTGCCAAAACCCCAATAAAGGGCAATACATGTTGATTTGGCAGTAAAAAAAAAATACAACAACAAGCAAAACAGAATTGTAAGATACTTAGATATTAAGGACATATAACTGTAAAAGTAGAAATTAAAAATAATGTCTTATACTGGAGAACTATTTTACTCTTCTTTATACAACTTGACAAAGTCCAGTCACTGATTGACATAAATAAATAAATTCAAAATAAATAAATAATGCATTATTTACCAAAATTAATAATTTAACACAAATAAACAATCACAAGGAGCTTTCCAAATAGAGCAGATATCATGGTAGCAAAGCCTTTTTCACAGAAGATATGAAAGGAATAAAAAGCACATCAGTTTCAGGCTTCCAGGGACACTTGAAGGGAGCAGAGCCATTGTGAGTAATACCTGTGCTTTTCCTATTACGAAAAGTCAAAATATCTTGTAAAAAAAAGGCCTATTGTCGATGCTAAGCAAGTTTGGCATGTTCAGTTTGTTGAGTTATTCACTGCTGAATGGATTTTGGTTGCTGCTGATCTTGACGATAGTGCTGGCAATGAAGGTTTGATAAACTAAAAAAGGTGTACAGTTTAAGTCAAAATGAAATGCCTTTCTAAAATAAGACTCAAACTATTTCCAAAAGTAGCAAAGGAAACACTTGTAATTCAACCTCATGTTACATTTTTTTTATACTGAATTCACAGTCGAAAGCTATTATAGTGTCCTCCATCTAGATCAACCACTGGCAAAAGACGCTACGTCCTCCATTTTAGGGATTTCTGGTTGAGGCCACTCAAGGGTGCTACTCTTTTGTAGTGTATCAAAATATAGAAATGGCTCTGTCAAAAGATAATTGAGTAAATACTGAAATCAGAGGTCTGTTGTTATTGCTTTCTGACAATACCGGTTACTCATTTGTAGCACTGTCTGAGCAGCACAGTCTTCACAATCTTCCATCGATATCAGATGACAAAGACCATATCACAAAGTGAATTTTGACATGGTAGAAATTTCATTACCTGGAGTTGTAATTCTTCAATAACTGGTATTGAAAGCCAACTCAAACACCTTGCAGATATTTTATGGGCACTTCAGGATTTGTCACTACAAGAATGCTATCTGTCCTTTAATGTTTAAACACAATTCACTAAATACACTGCATTTGTGTGAGAGCATGATAATCACATTAAGATCTACTGTAAAGACTTTGAAATTGCAAGCCTGTCCCTGTTTCTTCAGGCTACGTCCTCCCTTGTTGATGTTATTAGCAGTGTCTGTATGAGATGATGCAGCTGTACCCTTTACTACACTGAAAGTACTTTAATTCGCCTGGTGCACTTGCTCTATAAAAACTAATTCTGCAGTCTCTGCTGATCAGTCTGCTTGCCCTGCTGTGACCGTAATCACAGATATCCTACATCTCCATATTATCAAGTTAGCGTCCAGCGGCAAGTGTTCTTCACACAACACCCTCGCAGTTTTAATTGAAGTCTTTCAAGTGGAGAAACACAATAATTACCCCTGCTGACCTTCAGGTTTTTCTTTCATCTCATCTCATTCTCTTTCATCGCCCTCTTGGCTATGACTTTCTTTTTTGTTGTCACTTTCTCTCATATCGTTTTTGTATCTGCTTTATGTTTCCCCTTTTACTCCCTTTCTTTCTTTGAATTTCAATCTAATGCTTCTCCGGAGGGTTAAAGCAAAAGCCAAACATACAAATATACACACATATCCAGACACACTAATCACCTGCATGCCTTCCTGTAGACATTGCCGTTGTGCTGCCTTAAAGCCTATAATTTGTGGAGAATTATTTTGTTTTGTCCTTTAAGTGGCACATTGCAGCTCTCCAGGGCCTTGGATGGGATAATAGCTGTCTCTTATTAACAATTGCTTTTTTTCTTTGGCTGGGTTTATTTTGACAAGCGGCGTGTCTCAAACATGCAAACAGATGTGACCTTAACCAAGTTCTCAGTGGATTTGTGTATTCAATTAGGTTTGAAGGGAAAAGTCATTCATGCAAGTTTTGAAAAGAGAGAGAATAAAAAAAAAAAAAAAGAGACTATTCAGATTTCATTGTCATGGGATTGTCAGGGATGATTCCATGAAATAAAATCAATGTATGTTTCCCTTCCTCTTTTTCTGAGTCTTGGTTTAATTTTAAAAAATATTCTGTATTTTCATATATAGAATAACAATAATGAGAATTAATATCAAAATAACATGTGGTGTGTATTTTTTAACCCCAACAGTGCCACTAATGGTGTTTTTTTTTTTCGGGGCAGCTTCGGGTTGCGCCCAACACAGATAAGACCCACAGTGAGGTTAAACCCGTGGGAAGACGTTCTGGGGAAAGCTGAAAGAGGTTTATTTTGGTTAATCAAGACCGGTGGTGAGTCTGTGTCCGTTGGGAAAAGGGAGTTTTTGTTATACTTATGGCTTCAGAGACCTAGGTGCCAATTTATAGATTGTGTACACATGGCAAAATACTGAGTTTGTCTGAAATTACCACCACTGAAGTATGCATTCTATTTTCACTTTACTTTGTCTTATTTTTATTATCATTATCAAGTGGGTCTTATTTTCCATCTTATGTACATTTATATGTCTTTATATTCATTTTATCTTTTTCATGAAACACTTGGTGCAGCACTTTGAGCTGCATTTTTGTATGAAAGGTGTTATACAAAATAAAATTATTAGTATTGTTATTAATAATAATATTATTATTATTATCATCATCAACATCGATCAATGACTCTGCTTTCACACATACTGTTATGAGTGGATTAGGTCCCCCATATTCCCTGTGTTCTCCTCTGTTTTTCCCCTCCCTTGTGTGTGGGTTTGTCTCTCTGTGTTTGTGTGTATGTGGGGCGTGGCATCCTGGGTTCCTTCTCCCACTCTTCAACTAGTGCGCCTGCAGCTGATCATCTAATCAACTACACAAGCCATCAAGTTCATCAAGACTCTGCCAGACGATCTGTCTACCACACTTCACACAAGGCCAAGTTCTAGTCTGTTGTGTTTAATATTAGTTTGCTGTGCTAATTCCGAGTCTCCTTGTGTACCAGGTTCATCCAGTCTGCCACCGTTGCCCGCCATAAACAACTTCATCATCTGTCTCTGGTTTTGGATCCTCACTCATCACCTGCCCTGCTCTGTCCCATTCTCCAACCTGCTTGCTACACAGATACCTTCACCTGCTCCGTCTGCCACTCTCTGCCCCGCTTCTACACCAGACTCTGGTGAAATCTACAAAGCTGTTTATAATAGACCCCTCCCTAAACTCCAATCTGAGTCTGTGTCCTGCATTTTGGGTCCAAAATTGAGTACTTATAACACATACACAAGACCTTGATATTTGGAGCTGAAGGCTGACACAAGATTACTTTGTCACCATGTCCAGGTCATGATGCCCCCCTAGGCAAGGATTCACATCTCATTCATATATACAGCTCCAGAAACGTTTAGAGTAAACCTCAAGTAACTGTTAATCATTCTGCCATTGTGTGACAAACCCACACACAATTTCACTGTCATGCAGCTATCATCAGCATGGAGCAAGATGAAAATCTTGGAAGATAAATATCTTGCATCTTTGCTGCATCAGTACTGCTTCTTAATTTTTACAGTTAAAATAATAGAACTTGCATTTTTGTTACATATTGTATCCATAATATACCTGGAATTTTTAAGTGAATAAAAGTTCAAAATATTTTTCATACAAATGTTATGTTCCCATGCAAGGAACTCACACTGAGATCCTATTGGCCACCAGATTTTGAATATGATTAGTGATTGGATGGAATAATGCATTACCCATTTACAAAATGACAAATGAAATGGATGCAACACTGCATCTTGTAATAACAAATAGCTTGAACAGTAATGCCTTGTAATGCTTTGTAATGTAAAGCATTTTGTATATGTAAAACTTACTTTTTTCCTTTTTTTAACAAAAATACACATTTTCAAAAGTGGCAAATCAATTTAAGTAGATTTTCAGCTGGATTTTATGTCACGTTTCCGTTTCTGCAGTTTTTTTTTTGGGGGGGGGGGGGGGGGGGGGGGGGGGGTTCCCTGTACTTTTACAGCACACTATTTCCTCCAGTACACTAGTTACACACTTTTAACATGCACACACATAGTATAGTGAATAAGAATGTGGCTGAGCACACAAAATTTTAACATTAATATTTGAAAAACTTACCAGTGTTAGTTAGAGCACACACACACACACACACACACACACGCTAAATCAGTCAGCTGCAACCAGTGTGCTACAGAGAGGTGACCGGTTCCCTTCTAACTGTGAGGCCTCGAGGACATACTGATGAATATTTAAACATCTAATATATTTCACACTCACTCGCTCACACACACACACACACACGAATAATACAGTATATTGATACTGACTTGGGTCACTACACTAACAAGAATCTGGATATATCCATTAATTTATAATGTGTGTGTGTGTGTGTGTGACAGGTGACAGCTAAGGTCACTGCACAGGATTTGATATATGCAGTCTGCTGTGAAATGACAACAGTAATTTCATGGATGTGCGTGCACACACATGCAAACACACACACACACATGCATATATAATGTTTGCTGAACATGATGCGTTACCAGAGGTGAAAATCAACTCACAGAATTCCAACTGATAAATTAAAAATAAGTAACTAACTAAATAAATAAAGTATAAGGTAAATGCAAAAACAAGTCTAGTTTTTGTTTTACACATTAGTCCATCAGATGAAAATCTTACAGTGAGTCCAATGGTGGCATAAGCCTCAGTTAGTAGATAACAAGCATAAGAAACAGTTCAAGAAGTTATGGAACCCAGCTGATAATACTGTGACCACAGTATGGTAATTTAGGATGAACATGGAATCATCAGGCAGAGAATCAGGGTCCAGGGAATCGGGCTTAAGTTGAGACAGGAAGGTTCAGGAATTGGGTAGTAAGTGCTGAAAAGGTTAATGTAATGTAAAAGATCAACTGGCGAGGAACTGGTGGAGATGGACCTGTATATATGCTGAGGGTCTAATGAGGGAATGAGCTACTAGTGGGGAAATGCGCAAAGAAAACCAGGTGAAGGGAATGAGGTGATAGCATGGCATGATGGAGTGGTAGGATCTGAAATGACAGGAGAATTAGTAACCATGAAAATATATGAGTAGACTGAATAAAATGGGCTCTCCTTAAGTGGCTTGAGTCGAGAGACGTGGAAGGTGGGGTGGATGCGGAGAGACCAGGGAAGGTTGTGAAGGTTGCTGGGTTAATGATCTTGGATATGGGGAATGGACCTACAAAAGCATGGGGCCAGCTTTCTGGATTCAACCCTAAGGGGTGAGTCCCACATAGAGAGTGCAACCTAAATACTTGATTCAACATGACTTCAGCCATCTCTCTGGCTGTGGGCAATTTAGGCAACGGAATAAAGTGAGCAGCCTTGGAGAATCTATCTACCATATTTCGGTGTGGGGAGTCCAGTGATGAAGTCCAGAGAGACGTTGGACCAAGGATGATGGGGATTGGGCAGAGGCTGGAGGAGACCAGTTGGGGCTTGATGGAAGTTCTTGTTCTGGGGGCATACAGGACATGCGGCCACAAACTCCCGGGTGCCAAGCATTCCCACCAGAAACATTGTCAGAGAACGGAGAGGGTCCTGGCCACCCCAGGATGGTAAGCTAAACGGGAGGAATGGCCCCACTGTAGTTAGTAAGAGAGTCCTTTACCTTCTGCTCCACCTCCCAGGCAACCACACCAACTATGCAGGATCGGGGCAGATCTCCTCTGGCTGTGAAGGATGGCCCTCAGCTTGGTAGATGTGAGATAGGGTGTCCGGTTTGGTATTCTTGGATCCCGGATGGTATGAAACAGAAAAGTCAAATCGATTAAAGAACAGTGTCCACCTGGCCTGTCTTCAACTCAGCCACTTGGCTGTACTTGAGGTTCTTGTGGTCATTTCAGACTCCGCTCCCTCCAACCAGTGCCTTTCACTCCTCCAATGCCATCTTGACTGCCAACAGCTCCCGGTTCCCAATGTCATAGTTGTGCTCTGCAGGGAATAACTTGCAAGAGAAGAAGGCAGAGGGGTGAAGTTTATGGTCGACTGCAGATTTCTGAGAGAGTACAGCCTCAGCACCCAAATCTAAGGCATCCACCTTGACCACAAACTGACAGGAGGGGTCAGGCAAGTTGAGAATGGGTAAGGAGGTGAATCGTCTCTTTAACTCATCAAAGCCTTGTCTACCGCAGATGACCAGAGGAAAAAAGAACTTGGGGAGGTCAATGCTGTGATTGGAGCCCCCACCATGCTATAGTTCTAGATTAATCTTCTTTAGAAGTTAGCGAACCCAAAGAACTGCTGCAACTTCCTCCTGGAGGCCGGGACTGGCCAGTCAACGCCTGCCTGAACTTTGGCTACAGCCTCAATGCTGTAGTTGTAGGGCTCCAGAGTGAATGAGGACCAGAACCGTGTGAGACAGCTCAGTCAATCCCAGCTAAGCATGTAACAGAGGATGAGAGAGTCTTTTGGAGTGAATAGCATGGTTCACCAGTGCCCCCTGGTTCACAGATGAGCCTCCCCCTCCTTTTACTTGACAGTTTGACTCGTAATGACCATCCTGGCCACAGTACAGACAGTAGTTCTCCCTCTGGCAGCAGTGTTGTTCCACTGACGACAGCCTGTCCATAGGGGCACTTGAGGTCAGTACGGACAAGGAAGAAGGAAGCGATGCTGGTGTAACAGGTAAGAACCCACAGGCATGACAAAGAAACAATCAGGTAATAAATCAAAGTTCACACAGGTTTATTCCAGTAAACAGGCAAGGGTCAGAAGCAGGAGATCAGTCGGAGAAGGCAAACTTAATCAGGCAGAGAATCAGGGTCCAGGGGAATCAGGCAGAGAATCAGAGTCCATGGAAATAGGCTGAAGGTCAGACAGGAAGGAGATCAGGAAGGATTCATGACAGAAAGAGGTATAGTAAAAGCATTAAAAAAAATGTGGAATATGTGGAAATGATAATGTTTTGTTATTCAGTGACGGTGGTGATGGCAGAGGAGAATGAACTATTTTCACCTCTTTTATGAACACACACATACACACACTCTGACACCCTTGCTAATGAGAGCTAGAGGGTGAGCTATTGCTCCCTTGTCCTCCATGCTTGACTGCAAACAGGATAAACATGGACTTAACCACAATCCACAGAGGAATCTGATGACCTTTACTAACTTTACTGCTGAGTGTGTGCATGGGTGTGTGGAGTGTGTGTGTGTGTGTGTGGATGTTTATATGCATGTTCAAATTCATAACATTGTTAACTGTAATGGGAAAATCAATCTGCAACAATCTGCAATCAATCTGTGCAAGTCATTGCACACACACCTCACAACAACATCAACATGAAAACATACAGGATGCAGGGTATATTTAATAAAGAAACAGGAAGCACAGTGGACTGAATACATAACTCTACTGTGAAGTGAGTGAAACTGGTCTGTAGTTTTCAATGTGGGCTGGGTTGAGTGTAGGTTTTTTGAGCAGCTGTGTGACCTGAGCTTGCTTTACTGCGGGGGGGGGAACACATCCGTTGTAAGTGAGGAGTTGATGATGTGTGTGACTGCGGGGTTAAGTGCGGGGAAATGGTCTGTAGAAGGTTGGATGGTATTGGGTTCACTGGACAGGTAGTGGGATGAGAATCCAGCAGGAGTTTGGAGACTTCCTCCTCGGTCAGAGGGGAGAATGAGGAGAGCGCAGACTGAGTTGGTCAGGCTCAGAGAACTGGTTACTGATCGCAAAGACCTTATCAGTAAAAAAAACGAGGCCAACATGTCTGCAGTGAGCAGAGTGGAGGGCGGAGGAGGAGGCAGATTGAGGAGTGAGTTAAAAACAGAGAACATTTTCCGAGCGTCTGTGGCACCACAGATCCTGTTCTAATAGTAAGCAGTCTTAGCAGTTTTTAAACTGGAGGAGAATGATTCCAGGAGACCCTGATAGCCAATGAGGTCAGTGGGCTCTCTGGATTTATGCCATTTTCTCTCTGCTGCTCTGAGTTTCGTTTTTTGCTCTCTGATGACTTCAGTGAGCCATGGACTGGGGCGGTGTTGCAAACAGGTTTGGATGTTAGAGGGCAGAGATTGTTAAAACAGGAGATTAGCAAGGAACAGAGTGTATCTGTAGCCTCATTGACAGGGAGTAAGAAATACATTATGACGGAGGCATTGTAGCCAAGACCTCATTGCAAAGTTGATTCTGTGATGTGCGGACTGGATGTTGTGGCAGAAGGAGAGGAACATGAGGATGAAGAGAAGTGGTCAGACAGATGTAGGGGGGTGACAGTCAGATTTGCTGTGAAGCAGTTCCGAGTCAAAATCAGATCAAGAGGTTTGCCTGCTTTGTGTGTGGGAGGGGTGGAGACCTGTTTGAGGTCAAATAAGGACAGAAATGACAGGAAGTCAGCTGCTTGGGTTTTGTCAGTATGGATATTCATGTCTCCTATGACAATCAGTGGTATGTCATCATCAGGAATGGCTGAGAGTAACATGTCTAGTTTGATGACAAAGTTCCCCAGCTGACACCCTGGTGGGCAGAATATGACAACTACAAACAGCTTAATAGGAGCAGTGATCCTGATCGCATGGTATTCAAACGAGGAGTTGTTGCTTAGTGGAGAAAGCTTAGTGAATTTCCAGTCTTTGGAAATGAGGACCCCTGTACTGCCTTTGCACCCAACAGAACTGTGTATGAGACAGTGGAGTCTGGACAGATCCAGGTTTCGGTCAGGGCTAGTACCTGAATGTCTGACAGATTAGCAAGCGCTTGGATAAATTCTGTTTTGTTTACAGCCGATTGGCAATTCCATAGGCCAAGAGAAATATGTGTTTTTGTGACAGTTTGCCAGGGGGAGGATATGATGAGGACTTTGGGGTGGGACAGGATAATCACAGCAGAGTAATCATTTATCTTTTTCCTGTGTGTGTATATGTTTGTGTTTGTGCGTGTGTGCGTGCGTGTGTGTGTGTCTGTCCTGCCAACCTTGAGCTGAGGAATGACTCCATAATCGTTGCTCTGCTCTGCACCCATCTACCCTGCTGGTATTAGTTATTACATATCGCACACACACACAGCAAACCATAATTCAGGAATTCACATTAGTAATTACATGCAGACACACACACATACACACATTTTTAGTGCCCTGCCCTCTACAGCTATCCATAATTCGCAGAGACAGACCAACAAACACACACCTCCACCACCAACTAATCATAGTTCAGTGACTGATGGATAAAAAGACACACACACACAGTCACTGGCATGCAATATATTAATATTGTTACGGTGTCAGCAGTAACCTGTCAATCAACCCTGCCCACTTGACCCTTGTATGTTAAGTGTGTGTGTGGGTGTACTTGACCCTGCCATGTTGCTGTGTTAAATGTTCAACTGATTAGGCAGTGATTTATTCAACCTTTCCTGATCAATTGGCATTTAGTGATAAATGATAAACATCCTGACACCTGGATGTCAGCCAGTTAGCTGTTCTGGCCTATATTCTAAGTATAAATATATAGACATATAAACATATACAGTACAGAAACGCATGTAATGCATCTCAGGTGATCTTGTGTTTCTGTTCAATTTGAAGAGATCATTCATTTCAGTCAAGCAGTAAAGTGAGCAGATTGGGATTCATGTGATGAATTCTGGGACTGATTCCTCCCTCTGGACAGGAGGGAATGTCTAATGAGGTCATCATGGCCTGTCAGCTAATCACAGCCCTGTGTGACAGCCAATCATTCAATCAGATAAAGTTATGCCAGTTTAGTAAGACTAGACTCCCACTCATGTCCTGTGGTATTGTGTGTGCGTGTCCCGTACATGGGGGCCACGCCTGGGCCAGGAGAGACGCCGCGGCTCTCTGAGGCCCGCCCCGTACATGGGGGCCACGCCTGGGCCACGAGAGACGCCGCGGCTCTCTGAGGCCCGCCCCGTACATGGGGGCCACGCTTGGGCCACGAGAGACGCCGCGGCTCTCTGAGGCCCGCCCCGTACATGGGGGCCACGCTTGGGCCACGAGAGACGCCGCGGCTCTCTGAGGCCCGCCCCGTACATGGGGGCCACGCCTGGGCCACGAGAGACGCCGCGGCTCTCTGAGGCCCGCCCCGTACATGGGGGCCACGCTTGGGCCACGAGAGACGCTGCGGCTCTCTGAGGCCCGCCCCATACATGGGGGCCACGCCTGGGCCATAAAATTCACTTCAGGAAAACAATTTGCGCAAAACCTCAAAATCATCAAGATTGGTTAAGTCAGAAAGAATCTCAAAGAATAGATCACAGGCTTAATGACAAAATATATACTAGTAAAATAGCTTTTTTTGTTTGATGTTGTGATCAGACGGCATGGTACCAAATAATTATCACGACAAAAATAAGGACATATAGCACAATGCAAACTGACTGGAAATGTAATGTATTTAGCCTACCAGGCAAAGCAAAAAGGAACTCACCTGTTGATTTACTGGCTGAAGATGGGGAAAAAAAAAAATCAAACTCTGTCCAGGCAGAAATGTTCCAACTCTACGGTTGTAGAGAGATGCTGCTACAATAGTGTGATTGCTTGCAGTGATCACACTAATTATCAGCCTTCACCTTCAGTAGTACACGCACACGCTGACACGCACGGTTTAGACTCGGGGATGAAAGGATTGTTTTTAGTATAATCCCAAAAGTCCCACCCACAGCTGCATGTCAGATCTGGAATAACAATCGCCGATACGCTTCTAGATTCTGGCTCTCAAATAAAATTAAAATTCTCATAAATTTGAACTCCAACAACGAGGATGTGAAGCCACCGACGTACCTCTATACCCCAAAAACCGGAAAGGATTTTGGGTTGAAAAGACGATTGACGAGATAGGAAACAAGAAAAATGAAACATTTCTGCAACACTTTCTGGCTTTTTACAATTATTTGCTGTTTTACTGTAATATAAAGTTTTACCTGTGAGGAAGCTTTGCCAGAGTGTGAAGGAAGGTGCTCAGGTGAGAAACAGACTCAGTGACAAATGCCAATAAGCATAATCAAACTTACCTTAACACAGCTACACTGACATCCTCTTCTGTTTCTGCTCTTTCTCAAACCAACTCTCCCCTTAAATAGGCCCTCCAATCCATGTAGGCAGAACCATATTTCTATCAGGGGTGTCCTTTCCCTTATACCAACAGCTGCTATATGACAATGTCACTTATATCAGTTAACATTGTTTACACACACACAACCACAGCAGAGTCCTCACCATAAACCAAAATAAGTACAAATAACATAAATACTAAACCAAACATTTCACTAAATAAAATAAACACCCCCATACCTGGTCTAACCCATGACATCACTGATGATGTCAGCAAGATCTTAAAACCAGGAAGTGGCTCAGTGCCCCCCCTTTTGCCTCCTGGAAAGTGTGGTGAGTACATGCTAAGTTACAACCCAAGCTAATCTATAACTCAAGAAACTCAGTACTAAAACTAGGAAACAATAAATATTGAACTTAAATGCTTTTCTGTCTCAATTAAACAGTAAATGCAGATGTAAATGTAACAAATTAATGCTAAACGAAAACAAAGCTGAGGATAGTGTGTGACAGCAATGTGACCGGCTAAATAAACAAATGACAAGTCTGGCAAGAAATACAAGTCATTTGGGGACAAAATGGTGGTCTCACCTACTTTTTCACAGCCTCTAAAAACAATTCAAATCAATCCTTGAACTGCTTTCCTCCTCTGATCTTAAGATTTGATATATTTAAAGTGAAATAGTGGCAGCCCCCATAACTGACCACTAGAGGACCATTGATTGACAAGTTATCCAGTCATGTGACTCTGACATCAGACTTTCTTCCTTTGTCTGCAAACTTCTGTCTTCCTTATCACACATGTTGAAAGGTAATTAGTGATTTAATTTAATTTAGTAAATACAGTTTATTTAGGTGATATTCATGTACATTTACATTCATTTAGTGTTAGAGGATATACAAATTCGTGAGATCATTCTAATTAACTCTCAGAGACCCTCGGGGGGGTCTGTGCCCCCGGCTGACTTTACTGTCTTTCAGAGGCTTCTTTAAGAGAAGATATCTGAATGAAAATGAGTTCTATGGGTACCCACGAGTCTCACCTTTACAGATATGCCAATTTTATGCTAATCCCATGCAGTTTTGGGTGAAATGTTATTACATTATGGGTAAGTTATAACATTATTGACTTTTATTACATTTAGAATGGAAAAATGATTACGTTATTGGCAGTTATTACATTATTGGCTGCTTCAGGGACTAAAAGGATTTCAACAGTTTTCCTGTTCAATCCTCCGGGATTAAAGTAATGATAATAACTGATTTATTTGTGTAGAAACCATCAAGCTGCAGGGAAATACTGAGTGTGTTGTATTGGCAGGTTTGAGTCTTTATATAAACTCAGCACATGATTGTGCAGCAACAACTTCTATCAGTCAAAAGCTCTAAATTCTGTTTTTTTGTTTGTTTGTTTGTTTGTTTTGTTGGTTGTTTGTTTGTTCTTTGGTGTGTTGTGAACAAGTTTAACAGATCTGTCAACATATATTTTATATTTATTAATGAGAGCTCTTCAGGATTTAAAGCTGGACAAGAGAACTTTGAGTTTCTGACTTTCTCCACTCATCAGGGAATGAAACAAGCAACGGTAAGACTTCATATGGACGGTTTTTATAAGCCATCATCAGTGGTGGAAGAATTATTCAGATCCTTACATTTAGTTGAGTAAAAGTACCAATAAATCAATGTAAAAATACTCCATTACAAGTAAAAGCCCCATTTTAATGCACTTATTTACTTTCCGCCACTGTCCACCATCATAGCCTGAGGTCAGAAACTGGCTTAAAGACACATTTTTAGATAATTCTACCGTAGCGTTTCTCAGCAGGGGGGCGTCTGGGGGCGCTGGAAGCAATATTTGTGTTTAACTTGGTTTGTAACTTGTATTAAAATGTGTTAAATTCCTGTAAACTGAGCTACTGGCTGAAACAGCACCTCCTCTCAACCGGCAGCAGAGGGAGGAGGAGGAGGAGAGGATGAAGATACTGACTGATGTCTGTGTTCTTCATTCTTTCTAAACTTCACTCAGTATTTTAATGTCAGGAATATTATTTATTATAGTGACTTTGCTGATGGAAACATTACTGTTGCTGCTGTAGAAACAATATTTTGTTTTGTTTGGAAATAATAATTCAAAAAACCCAACTGTTTAGTAATGAAAAAGAACTGATAAGAATACTGATAAATACTTTATTTATTTCTTCTGGCGTTTCGTTCATTCCACTAATGCAGTCAACAAAGCAACATTACTCATCACTATAACCACCATCTCTACTGTTATCAGCCTCATATCTAAAGACAATGTGTCACAGTTACTGAGCTTAAAGAGTTTCTATGAAACATAATGTTATTGGTACAACCAGAACATTGTAAGGAGGATGTAGGTTTTTATGTTAATCTTGGTCTGTTTTTATGTTGTTAGGATGTTTTAACAGTTTTAATATAGAATATAGTGTTATGTTTTTATATGGTTTATTTTGTGGGTATTGATCCTCTGCTTTTTGATGATCAGAGTTGGTTGATTCGGATGTGAGACTGTGATTTACATATTTTTATGGATGAATAAATTGAACCTTCGAGTCCTAAAATTATTGTTGGAAAATAATTAATTAAACATTTTTAAAAGAATTTAAAATAATATAAAATTGACAAATTGTACTAAAATGACTTATAAAGAGTGATTTTATAAATGCCTTTTCTCTTTCTGCAGGCTTTATTTGCATTTGGAGACATTAGTCCTTCAGCATCACTGTTTTAATCTACAGGAGTAGATTTTTATTTCTATCTCCCACAGTAACATCTGGGGTTTTATTCTTATCACAGTCATCTGAGGGAGTAAAAAATGTTTCCTCCTGATTGTTCGATGCTGTTGACTCATACAGTTGGACTATTTCTGATAGGCAACATGTTCAAACTGTCACCGTTTGGACATGATACGCTTTGACCCTGTTTTTTTCATCTTACTTGTCCTGACCAGTCCCTACAGCAGCTGATATTTTGTGCTTTTGATCTGCATAAAATGATCTTATTATTATCGAATAACGGATGAATGCTCTGCGTCAAGGTGCCATAAAGTGGTGATAAAAACATCTTTGTGTTACTGTTGTATAGATCGTGACATATTCTGTTATCTATTATCTGAAGCATCAACATAAACTATTTTATTGATCAGCAATTTGTATTTTTAAGTCAAAATAAATGTGATAAATAGCAAACCTTATTTTATTAGCAAACCTGTTTTTATTTATTTATTATTATTTGATGTGTATTGTGGTTGTGTAGGATATTACAGTATTACAGTCTCTTCCTAATAGCTGTACATAATAAATATATATATATATATATATATATGAAGTATCAGTAGGATATAATGTTAACCGGGGGTTAACATTATATATAAAGTTCACAGCTTTTGATTGGCTGACAGTCACCTGTCCCCATAATTAAGGTTTTTATCAAAAATGCTGTGTTACCCTTACTGAGGCGACCTCTCTTTAGCTTAGTTTAGCTAGCGTTAGCTTAGTTTAGCTAGCGGTAGCTTAGTTTAGCTAGAGCATGGTTGATAGAGTGAGTAAAGCAGGTATGAGTCCCTTCATATAAACAGTTCGTGTTCACAAGTGTGTTAGGTGAATGTGTATATGTGGTCGGGAAAGTATTGGTATTACGGGATGTCCGTGTATTGTGGAGTAATGAAGTTAATTACATGACGACGAATAAGCTAACCATGCTAAAGTAATGTTATGCTAACCGCACTGTCATATTTGGAGTGCACATTGCACAAGTGTTGGGGGTGAAATCATATGGCTGGCACTGTAGTTTGCAGACTATCCTGTAACTTTATTTATGTTTGCCGAATGTCTGTGTTATTAATTCAGTGTGCTGTTAGTGTTGTAGGTTGTAAATTATGAGTTAGTGTTATCAGTACAATAGAAATGAGCGAAGTTATTAGTTTATTTTGTGAATTGCTGCATTTGGTTTCATCTGAATACGTTCATTTTTCCATGGTAATATTTCAGTATAGTCTATTAGTGTTTGTTACACGTCAATACTATAAATATTTAGGAGAGCTGTGTTGTGACATCTGTATTAGTATACAGTATGTATTGATTGTACAGTGTTGCCCTACAACAAGGACCCCCGCTAGGCCAAAAAAATATTTTTCAATGCCAAAAATACCACCAAATATCCATTCATTCGGACATCAGTAGCGTTTGGGAGCCTCTGTGCAGCGCTGAGTTAACCTCTGTGCTGTTGCCTAGGAAACTCTTGGTAACGTAGCGTAGCTGCGCACTGCATAGGGCAGTGTGTAATATGTGTGTGTAGCGGGTGAGTAAGTGGCAGAGTGAGACAGCGATCGGCAGAAAAGTGACGGTGAATGCAAGTGGAGCAGAGGAAAAGGTTCGCATTAAGTTGTCAGTCTGACAGTAAATGTACAGTATAGGCCGCAGTGTGTCAGTTAATAAATGCTGCAGCTTGACAAGACCAAGAAAATTCACGTCTGTTGTTTGCTGGGTGCTGGAAAAGTGAAGCAACACTGGGTTAGCGTGCTCAGTCATGACAATACATGGCCGGAGGAAAGTTTGTGTCCGCACATCTTTCACACATATACTCCTTTTTCAGAGCTTTTACACTTTGACCCTTGACTTAATTTAGTCCAGGTTCAAAACTGTGTGCTTGTTCACTAATATGGCTTACTAGTAAGGCAAGTATATTTGTATAGCATATTTATTTGGCACATTTCCTACACAGGCTGTACTGGTACACTTAAAAGACAAAAAGTCAATTGTAAAATAGGTCTGCAGTAAATTGGTTAACAATGTTAGTAGTTGTAGTGGTGGTAATTTATTTATTCATTCAGCGTAGTGTGCTTCTCTCATTATACTTTTACATTTTGTAATCATAATTTTTTGCCATTTCAGTATTGACACAGCCAGAGAGGATGACTCCCTAGGGAGACTTGTCAACGATGACCCAGACAGCAGAATGAGGATCATCACTGTGGATGGACAGCCTCATCTCTGTTTATTTACAATTAAGGACATCAGGCCGGGGGAAGAGATAACCTACAACTATGGAGATTCTGACTGGCCATGGAGATTAAAGGTACAGACAGAACTTGATTTTCATACAGAGCTAACGAGCTGCTCTGTGAATCTACCATAGTTTCACAGTATTTTCACAAAAAAACAAAACATAAACAGGTGCACGATGTAGAGTGATATTGAATAGAGCTTTGTTCAGTCACCGAGTGTTAAATCACTACATATCAACAGGTACAGTCTTGTTGTGTCTTACTGGTTATTTAATGATATTTTTTTCCTTTTTCTACACAAGGTTTCAACTGCAGCAGATCCTCACCATGCGGCCGTGGTGTCTGACTGCACCAAAGATGTTAAACAGGTGATTTAATTTCCATTAAATGTTGATATTGACCTGAGATTTTGTTTCAGTAGCAAAATAGTTTTGACTGGATGTCACTATTGGAGGGTATAGATACACAGTCCTCAGTGTGTCTACAACGGTCAGGTATAGACACTCTGAGGACTGTGTATTTGGACACTTTCCCTCCGTAGTGACATTACTGAGAAATGGGTTTACAGAAAAGTGTTACAGATACACTGTCATCAGTATGCATCTTCTGGTCAGGTATAGACACTGTGAGGACTGTGAGGACTGTTGTTCCCCAACAATGCACCCATCAAGTGTGGAGTTGATTGGAGGAACGGTTCAATAGATACGCGAAGGACATACAGACACATAGAGATTTCTTGCTTTAGTAGATAGATATTTGGTCAAATAATTGTCCTTTACACACACATCAACTTGAAATTGCCATCAGTTTTCAGATCTCCCTTTCTGGATAACTTATAGCCACTTGCTGTAGAATTTTCCGAAGCCATTGAAAATTCATTTACATTTCTTTGGAGTTGTTGATTTATAAGCTGTAAGTGGCATTACAGTTAAATATTAACACCAGAGTTTTGGTTGACGCCGACATTGTTTTTGTTAACTTTTGTTTTTGCAGGGCAGAACAAGGGCAAAGAGCCGAGGAGGAAAACAAAACCACATGAACGCCACGGTAAATTATGCAAACACACAAATAGAATACTGTACCACTGAATCACTTCTATACATGTCTGTAGAAAGTAATAAGGATGAAGAGGGTATATATATATATATATATATATATATATATATATATATATATATATATATAGTGAGTTGGGATAGCAGATTTGGTATCAGGAGAGGAAACTGTCGGATTAGTGCAGCCATATTTAACATGGTTTCAAATTTGTAATTAAAAATAAAATAAATAAAATAAATTAAAAATATGAAGAAAATGAATTGTTGACCTACAGTTTGGGTTTCTATTTACAATCTGTTTTGTTGTTGTTGTTGTTTTCCTAGGGCATGATCCTAGGCAGAAACAAAAGCAGCAATGGTCTCCAGCTGTGGTTGCAGCAGTGATGAGACATTTCAAACATCTCATCTACAAGTGGGAACTAGTGACAATGATTCAATGTCAGCAGTACAAGACTGCTGAGCATCCTGCTCTGGCCAATCGCAACATTCAAAACATAATAGACTTTGTCAGAAATCATGGCATATCCCTAAGAAAGAAAAGTGGCAACTGAACAGCCACCATCTTTGTTTTCAATGGTGAAGTTCTTTGAGTGAAGGAGAAATGTTTTAATATAATAATACAAAAAACACAATTAAACTTCAGTCCTTGTTCACTTACTTCTGTGTCTGGTTTAATGTCCTTACCTATCATCTATCCATTACAAGGCTGTACCTGATGTAGATAACAGCCAGTACACATAAAAAGCATTATGTGTTTTAGTAATATGCCAGTTGATATTCAATTCATCTTTGTGGAGCAAGTGGAAAGGGGTGTCCATCTAATACAGCAAAAAATGGGTTTGGAGAGCAGTGTCCTTATAATACATAAAGGCGCGTATGTGTGTGTGTGTGTGTGTGTGTGTGTGTGTGTGAGAGAGAGAGAGAGAAAGAGAGATGTTGTGATACTTTGTGGGGACATGGGAATACCCCAAATGACATATGGATCACACATCTACACGCACTGTTATACAGTTACTATTATTATTATACACAGTTCTTGACTGTCATTAGGTGGTTGTGTAACAGTGGTGAACTGTGGCCCTGGGCCTTCAATAGGACCACATGTGGCAATAAAAAATCAAACATAGCAATAAAAATAATAGCCAGAGCCCTGTCACATGGAAGTTCAGCATAATAAAAGTTTCTTTGCCCTACCTGGCTTCACAATACACAACGGTGATTCTGGAAAACCAGTCACACAAAACTGGCTATCATGACACCGCTAAATTTAAAGCAGGAGTGCGGGGCTTTTGTGTCCCCCTTCTGGCAGTGAGTATAGGGGAGGCGCTCAGCTGTGATTGCCTGACACAGGCATGCAGCACGCTCTCATACGCACCCCGAATGACAGGCACACAGAGAGGGCCAGTAAAAACGGATATGTTTTGACACTCCACCTGTCAAAAACATTTTTTTTTTTTGACAGTCCACCAGCCCACCAGGATTTGTCACAGTATGCTCGATGGCCAGTACACCACTGGACGTAACCTACTGCTGTGGCTGTAAAACGGTGGATATATTGTTTTCAGCATCACATGACTCCTGCCAGGAGTTGAATTTGATCTAAATTCTCTGTATACTGTGAAATACAGAGAAATTTATCTGGCAGTGGTTGGCTTAATCGGCATTGTGTGAACTCGTTTAGCAAGGGCTCGAATGTAATGGACATATGTAAAAGTTCTGCTCTGCATGTTTAAATATGACATGTAAACAACTAGACCTATATTATTTATATAAAATAAATGAAACAAGCAAATCACATTGACTTATTTCATAGAAATTTCATTGTTTAGCAATACCATACAAACAAGTTAAATGTATTCGGGATATTGTCCCGCCCACATCTCAACTAAATATGATTGGCTAAGACAATTGTCAAAATCAAATTTATGCCCACATTGACTTGAATTACACAGGTATTCATTACAGCTAAGCTCCTGGCAGGGTGGGAGTCACTGATTCACCCAGATACCATAGCAAAGAAAATTGTGATTGGTCCATTTCCTGTTCCGTTATATTAACCCACTGTTTGCTAAGACATATTAGTCCAAGTTTATAATGATGATCTAAAATTATTACTATTATGTCAGTGAATAAAAATAATTTTATTTATTAGGAGTACAAAAAATCTTTCAATATTTTTTCTTAGGCCTTCACTGAATACCTGTAAATATGTAATCGCTGCATAATTGAATGTCAGCAGGTTTTTAGGGAAAAAAAGACAAAACACTACATGCAAGAAGTATCCCAAGGTCCCTATCCACAAAACACGTGCACTTTTTCACTCTGCAGTTTCCACTGTATGCTTCAGATATACTGTATGTGCTTACTGGAAAAAAAAAAAAGCTTACTACTGGAAATGTCACATAATTTTGAAAAAACACAACCTGAATGCTACTGAGAAATATAGTCAAAGTAAGTAACGCACTCCTCAACACTGTGCACACCATAACAAGGCAGCAAAACATGCACATGACCTACGTTACTGTGTGTAGTGTTGCATTTATTCACAAACACAATGGAAGTGTTTCCAGAGGACACTGAAGAGTGATGAATACATCAGTAACTCATAAGCGAAACGTTGTTAAAACATGAAGGCCTCTTTCCTACCAAAGTAAAGTAGACAACAAGCTACAACCTTATAACAATATTCAATAACTTCACACTTATAAAGTGTAGTGTCCCCAAAATCACTTCACACATCAGTGGGCTGCTGTCGGTTATACTACAACACTTAGTTTGGAAAAAAAGGTTTAATGAATATTGTTTGAAGTATCTCTTTTCAGTGTTGCACTTTAGACGGTCCCTGCGCCCTCGTCTCACAGCCAGCTGTACATAGAGAACACTCGGAGGCTCATTTTGGTGAAAATAAGGTTGTAGCTCATTGTTTACCTTACTACGGTAGGAAAGGTGTCATTTGTGTTTTAACAGAATTTCGCTTATTAGTTATTGACGAGTTTATTGAGTCATTGATGTGTTCATCACTTTTAAGTGTCATCTGGAAACACTTCTGTTGTCGTGTCTGTAATGTGTGTGTTGTGGTATTCGCAGCGTGCGCATGTGTTGTCAAATTGAAGATGTTTTTCTTAATTTGTGTTTTGACTATTTGCATCTGTTTTCTTAAGTTGCAGCGCGTTTGCCCTTGTCAGCCACAGTAATTTTGGCATAACAAAAATTAAACACGTTGTCTTTGAACATTTTACTCAGATGTACAGTATCAACACTTTTTTTTTTTGACTTTCCAGATACATTAATTAACAACATTTACTCATTATTGATTGATATTTGGAGTTGCCCAAATGTAGATGCTTATGCACTTAGCCATTATGGTTATTCCAGAAGCTACTTTCTGTGTTTACTTTTGGTCTGACTCAGATACACAACATATATTCATTTTAAAATAGTGAATATTTTATAAATATTTTGTAAAAAAAAATAAAAATCTTCGATCTCTGCAATAGCATGGAGTCAAAAACAACATGTCCGTGATTCTCTAACTAAAAACAGAAAACACCCTTTGTATGTTTACACCTACCTAATGGATGCAAATAAAGCATTTAATTTCAGTGTGTGTAACATTTATTTATTTTTTTTGGGTCAAGATTAACAGCAGCATTAACTGGTGTCATTTTTAATTGTTATGGATCATTTATTTGAAGAGCTTTAAAAAAGGTCCAGTGTTGTCAACATCCATTTGATGTAATTGCTTCTTTAATGCACTCAAAAATTAGTATTTTTAATGAGGGATTTTAACAACTCCTGTAATTAACACAGACAGGTGTGTTTCTGAGGAAATATATCAATTTTACTGAAAAGATTTCACTCTCTCTTTACAGTAACTCATCCCTGTCTTAACTTCTCTCTCTCTTTTTGACTGTTTTATTGCTTCTGTTTTTCAATTCTTCTTTAATTTCTTTAATTTTTCTTTCCTCTTTCCTCTACACCTCTGTCTTTGTCCTCACTACTACCTAAATCTCTCACGCATTATCTGCTCATTTTTTTTCTTTCCTCCTTACATCCTTACATCATTTCACTCTCTCTCACTTTCTCTCACCATGTCTTGCAGGCTTTTCATGAGTCTGTCAATCTGTCAACCAGTCACACTTCTGTCTGACAAAGAATCACCAGTTGGTGACAGCTCCCACCACAGTGCAGCGCTTTACCAAACAAGGTGCGTGCGTGCGTGTGTGTGTGCGTGTGTGTGGTCTGTCTTCAGTGTTTTCCATCTCTCTGGTTGTCACTGATGTATCTTCGAATACCGTAACGTTATCTGTTCGTTGCTCTTCCATAGACCTCGATGCTCACAAATGTCTGTGGTTTTATCTTCAGATATTCTGCCACTCTGAAGGTGACTAAATATTAATTCATTGTTTATTTGGGAAGTAAAGAGAGAAGTTCATTATTCCTAAAACTCATTAAAATGTGATGTTTGGTTATTTCTTTTACTGGAGGTATTTACACAGTAGATATTAATGACAGTTCGTTAAAGGAGTGATACACCTATTTTATTGCAGTAATCTAATTCATCGAAGGTAGGTTACAGTGCATAGTTTTAATAGAAGGGTTAAGTAAAATAGAGTCTAATAAGTGTGTTACAGTTCATTAACAGTGAATAAAGGGACCCAAGACAAATCAAATCAAATCTAAGTATTATTTGTTGTACATTAAGTTGGTTGATTTAAAGAACTCAGGGCCCTTCCCTGATTAGACTAGAGATAGGTGGGCTACATACCTACTGTATATAATTCAGCTGCTGATCATTCTCAGTAAATTTGACATCCACTAAATCTAAATGGCCTGGCTCCAAACCTGCTTTCATCAGTTTACTACTGAACTCAAGCAGATTGGCACCTTAATCAAAGACTGAAGCTTCATATTAGCTTCAGATAAACTTTGAAATCCATGTTTGCACAGAAGGAGGACTGTGGATTTTGTCCCCCATCACTTCCATTGTAAGTGCATTATGAAGGGATCTTCTAATGGTCAGTATGAAGAGGAGGAATGATTACAGCAAGAAAAACAGGTTTCAATGTTTATTTGTGCACCTCACTGTTGTTTAAAGACAGACTTGAAAATTGCAAACCCATCCTTTAAAGGACTCCTCTGGCTTGTTTTTGTATGACAATTGTTGTACCTCTTTGTTGTAAATGATGAAAGTTTTAAAAAAGAATTAAAGTAAACACAGAGAAACTTCGCCCCCTCCAGGAAAGAAATATGAAATCAGCTTTCTAGTGTCACTCTGAGCATACATCATTCTTCACAGTGAGGCTCAAACATCCCAGTGAACTAACCACTCAGTCTTACACTGATGGAAGTTGTACGTTTTGTGAGGAGCTCAGAGAAACACTGCTACATTTATTTTGGTCTTGCCCGCATACAAAACAACTGTGGAGTAAAGTGCCATTATTCATTGCTGATATTATCTACCTTCACTTTACATGAAAAAAATGTATTGTTTGGATTCACTGAATATGACAAGAATCTCTGCTCACACTTCTATTTAATTCATTTGCTTATTATTTTGACCAAATATTATATTCACAAATCAAAATTCTTAAAGTCCCCCTCCGCTCAAAAATATGTTTTTATTCCTGTTTCTTCAGGAAAAAGCTTACAATAAAATGGGATTATTTGCTTTCTGTGTGAGTTTTTGAGGAGGTTAACTACAGCTGAAGTGCACTGAAATGACTGAGATGGTGTACCAATGTTTTACTGCCTTTGTGTGCTGTCAGAAATATTAAATTACAAGCTGAATGTACGTAGTTGTTGAATTGACAAAGTTTGGTAAACTGGGAGTTAGTTTGGATGTGATGGTCTGGTGGGCTATTTTTTGAGGAGTCTGGCAGACAACATTTAAGTAGTTTCACCTGTTTATCTTAATGCAAATGCACACACTCTTAAACATTTATTTGTCAAGCATTGCTGTTTTAATATATAAATCAAAAAGAAATAAAATACTCAGTTTCACATGTATTGTATGGTAATAATGATCAAAAGAAAACCTTTCAAAGCCATTTTGTTGTTATTTAAACATTGTTAAATTGACATAATGATAAGATGTCTCTCGATTGTGGTAAAATAATATATATAATATATATTAAGCAACTATATTATGCAATATTTATATTCTTTGATCTGTAGAAATTGTTTTTTGAACAATAGCTTGTTAAGTCAAGATGCTGCAAGATACTGTTGGATATTTTTTTGTGCACAAATGTAAGTTTACTAAAAGACTTTAATTCTTAACAAGATTTTGGTGAACAGCTTAAAATGACATTAAAACACACTGGTATTTCTAAGTATTATGAAATTATTTATTGTGTATGTCAGGTATTCCACTTCTTATAACTCTAATTTAAGAGGAAATGCTTCAGACATTAAAAATACATTTCAATATATTTATTGTGGGAGGAAACCGAAGTACTCGGAGAAAACCCACGCCTGCACAGGGTGAAACACCACACAGCAACAAGAGCCTGTGTTGCTGTGAGGCCACAGTGTTAACCACTGAGCCACTGTGCGGCCCTGTAGACTTCTGACAGCGGACATTGGGGTTGGGGTTGGGGTTGGGGTTGGGGTTGGGGTTAGGATTAGGGGTAGGGGGTTAGGGGTAGGGGGTTAGGGGTAGGGGGTTAGGGTTAGCCTCCTCCGCCTGCAGCTGCTGCTGTGTTGCTTTAGGGGATGAGTATCATCAGAACGATGGTGACCAGACCACCTGCAATCATACCGACAGCCTGAAGCACATCCTTCCATAAAGTGCGGGACTCTGCTTTCTTTGCGAGCTTCACAGAGAGCTTTTTGATGTGAGCCTGCAACGACTTGATGAAGACTTCCTCCACAACTGGGTCTTGTAATAATATTACAGACCCCAGCAGGTGCCTTGCACAAAGCTTCTTTGTCAGGTCTTTAATCACAGCCTTGCAGACTTTCTTTGTGCTCTTCATATCCGGGCAGAAGTCTTCAGACACAGTGAGTCCCATCATCGTCTGGTCCACCAGTCTCTTTGTGTGGGTAACACACTCCTCCTGGCTCTGGTTTTGGAGAGCGTCACACTTAGTCAACACTCTTACTGTGAGGAAGGTGACGAACAACCGGAGCTGGTTCTCAGTTTCAGGCTCAGTTTCAGGCTCACGAGAGGCAGATGGATCAGCAGACTCTGTAATTGTGTGTTGTTGGTCCACTGTGTTTTCTTTCTGTAGGGTTGTCACTGGTCTGTCTTCAGTGTTTTCCATCTCTCTGGTTCTTACTGGTATATCTTCAGTGCTTTCCCATGCGAAGATTGTCACTGGTGTCTGTTCAGTGTCGTCCATCTCGCTGGTTGCTACTGGTATATCTTCAGTGCTTTCCCATGCCAGGATTGTCACTGGTCTGTCTTCAGTGTTTTCCATCTCTCTGGTTGTCACTGGTATGTCTTCAGTGTTTTCCATCTCTCTGGTTGTCACTGGTATATCTTCAATGCTTTCCCATGCGAGGATTGTCACTGGTCTGTCTTCAGTGTTTTCCATCTCTCTGGTTGTCACTGATGTATCTTCGAATACCGTAACGTTATCTGTTCGTTGCTCTTCCATAGACCTCGATGCTCACAAATGTCTGTGGTTTTATCTTCAGATATTCTGCCAATATGAAGGCTGCTCATGTGTTATGAAGATTCTAGAACACTGACCTTTGATACATCACAGACATCACAGACATATATTAGAACACAGATGTCTGTTCCAACACACACACACACACACACACACACACACACACATATATCAGATAATGGTCACTTTTGGGGACATTACATAGACTTACAGTAAGTTCCTGTCCTGTAGACTTACCCTAACCCTAACCTTAACCACTAACCCAAAAATCAGCTTTTTCCTAGTTGGGGACACGGCTTTTGTCCCCAATTGGACAAGCTGTCCCCATTTAACTGGTCCTGAGTCTGAAATTTGTCCCCGAAAGTAGCCTATGACACACACACACACACACACACACACACACGACAGGAGAGGACAACACAATGGAAATAAACATTTAGCTTTATTGCAGTTATTTTGTAAAGTTGTATCTTGTAAGAAAAACAAGATTAGAGATTAGTCCCAAAAACTATAATAAAATATAATAAATATATAAAATGAGTATGCATTTGATTGAATTTTGGTTCATACATTTATCATTTTACAATCCCAGATTTATTGTGTGGCCCTTAGGAGGGGCCTGACCCCCAGGTTTGGATCCCCTGGACTTAAAGCTATAGAAATGTCAATAAAGTGTTTCAAACTTGCTCCACCTCAACCAGCTACGACAGTGAAATGCTGCTTACACAATGATGCCTCACTATTAACAATTTAATAATGTCATAGCCTATATAATAATGTCACAGGGGCAATTGTTTTTGCAGAACAAGTGCTTTTAATTTTTAGCTGTATTTATACACTGTGGTATTGGAACTTTTACTTTAGCAAAGGATCAGAGTACTTCTAACAGTCAATGAAAGAAACTTCGTTCAACAGACTTGTGGAAATTGAAAAATGAGCTGAATTCTGAAAGTTTGTGTCTGCTTTTGTTTTCTCAGCCTGGACCTGATTATATGAACACAATTCAAGTCCTCACAGATACTTTGTCTGGAATAATAAGGAAATATTATACAAAAACAAATCACTCTTTCATCGCTCATGGTTTGACAATGGAATTTTGTTGGTTGGTCAACTGGTAAACAAAAACGTTAGCGTCATATTCAGAATTGCTTCACAGATGGAAGGTACCACTCCCACCTAAAGAATATGCTATGCTATTGTTTTATGCAGTTCCCACAGGTTTTCTTCAGTTTTTAAGGAATTGTAATCTCACAGAGACTAACATTATTAGCTCAAAGCACATTTTTATAAGGAGATATTGATATTTGGAATAAACCATGCAGTAAAAGACACATCTGAAATGATTTGAACTGTGTTGCACCTCCTGCAGCAAAATTCTTTTTGGTCTTCTATCATGGATGTTTTACAGGGGAAAAAGGCTTGTTGTATTCAACATAAATACTGCATTAGTAATAAAGTTAATTGTTATAGTTAAAGAAGTATCCTTCAAGATTTTACATTGAATTTACCCTGTAAAAGAAGTGTTTCTTCAGAATTATTTGGGCTAAATATAGATAAGATATGCCTGTTTAGAGAAACGATTTCTCATTTGTTTTTTCACTGTGCTCATTCAAATGTATTTTGGATAGATATGCACAATTTTATAAATAGGAAAATTGGTACTAATGTGCAGATAGATGTATTTTGTGTTCAGTGGGTGGATAGCAATATTACCTGTAGCCAGGTTAAAAATACCATACATTATAATAAAGTTTATGTTAAGAGAAAGTTCATTAAGGTTAAAAGATACATCATAAATATGGTTAAAAAACTAAAGTTATTTCCTAAAAGATTCAAATGTTCAGTGGAATAAATAAGTTAAAAATATACAGATGTATAGTTAATAAATACATTTATAATAAAAAATGATTAATATTTTGTCTTAAGATAAGAGTTGATGGTATTAAGATGAAGTGTTATTCCTGACTAAGTTTAATACTGCTCATTCATTGGTTGAAGTGGGCGGGACCACAGAGGTGCGCATGTGACAGATTGATGGCCAGAGAGAGAAAAAGAGAGTAAGTGAAGGACTGAGCGGTGATGTTTGCGCTGTGTTTACACACTAATATGTAGCTGGTCTCAGATTATCTACCAGACAGTCTGAATACGGATACTCAGTCTACATATCTTCTGGAAGCAGCTGCAGATATTTCTACTCGAAGTTTGTTAAACAGTTGTTCACTTTGTTGTTTATTAGGTCATTAGCTCAACGAGTGAGTTGTTAGCATTCATTAGCTCAGTGAATGGACTCCTAGCTAATATAACTAACACACATGCGATGTGTTAGCATTCATTAGCTCAGTGAATGGACTCCTAGCTAATATAACTAACACACATGTGGTGTGTTAGCATTCATTAGCTCAGTGAATGGACTCCTAGCTAATATAACTAACACACATGTGGTGTGTTAGCATTCATTAGCTCAGTGAATGGACTCATAGCTAATATAACTAACACACATGTGGTGTGTTAGCATTCATTAGCTCAGTGAATGGACTCCTAGCTAATATAAGTAACACACATGCGATGTGTTAGCATTCATTAGCTCAGTGAATGGACTCAGCCGCTGTGTAGCTTACCCAGCTAATGCTATAGGCTTCAGTTAATCGTTTTCAAAACGGAAACCCTGAAGATTTACCAGCTAGCGCTATGAGCTACTGAGTCAAAGCTCAGAGAGACTTTTCACTGCACGGACTGATCCCGCCATCTGTGGACTTCAGTGTGTCATCCTGTTCCTGCCCTGAGACCACAGACTGGTATAAACTGCTGATTGGATATCAGACTTCATGACGGTACCACATTTTATTTTGTTGCTCTTCTGAGTGAAGCGGCCAACTAGTTTTGGGCCTCTCCGTTCCCAAGCATCGAGTCAAGTCTGCAACTGGGGTTTTATTTTATTTTAAAACCTGTGTGTGTGTGTGTGTGTGTGTGTGTGTGTGTGAGTGTGAGAGAGAGAAAGCAAGGAACAGAAAGACAAAGTGTGCAAATTAGTGTGAAAATGTATGTTTTGTGTTTTTGTGTGTGTGACAGAGAAAAGTGTGTTGTATCGTTTTGTTTTTTGTTTTTGCATAGTTTGTGTTCATGTAAAGAGGATGTGTTGCATAACTGGCTGTGTGTGTGTGTGTGTGTATGTGAGAGAGAATGTCAGATAGTGTGTGCATCTCCTACATGTCCATAGGTAACATGTATATTAATAAAGTGGGTCACAGGCTCAGGTTTATATCAGGTATTGTCTCATATGACAGCGGTACTGCCATGTTTTAATGAGCCCAGCTCCACAGAGAGACTAAATCTGGATCCTGTACTGGAAACCTTAAAGTGGTAATCCTCAGGATTCTTTTTTTTTCTTTTTCTTTTTGAGTGGGCGGTGGCGTGTTCTTGGTTTCCACATGTGCTGCTAAGTGCTCATTACCGTTTTGCTGTGGTTTTCTCGCACTACATTTATCAGAGATCATCTGTCAATCAAAAAGTGTAGGCTGCACACAGTTACATTTTCCCCCTGGACTTTCTGTCACTGTAGTTAGACTTTTTCTGCATTCCGCTCTTATTTTTTGTCTGTTCCTCCATCTTGACTAACTACACTTGTTATATGCATTGTAGACAATCCACAAGCTTACAATATACAGCATAATATTCTGACACACTATGATGCACAATAGGGGTATTTTGGAGTTGGAGAAAAATATAAATCTAAAAAATGTGCCAAGGAAACTCTAAAACATCTTTATTGACAATGTAGTTCATTATCTAACACAGTTTACTTTGTATGCTATTAGAAAGAGAATACTCCTTCCAGTGTCTTCATGTTGGATTTAGTCCAAAACAGACTATCCTTATCAACATAGAGTCATGTCGTTATAGTAATGTACACATTTTGGGAGGGCTTAGACACCGGGTAGCACTCGTGTCCTTCCCACAGTCAGTGTTTATGTCTTTTAACCATGACCACAAACTTACCCTTACAGCAATCAATTAGTGAGTTGCCTGAAATTAACCAAACTGTAACCATGGCAGTACCAGATCAGAAAACAGTCATGTGAATAATTTTTGTAACGATGACATACATTTTGAAAGGCAAATGTTCTATTTTGTTGTTTAGGCTGGAGGACTTCTTTTGCCTCATTATGGTCACCAGCTGGATGTCATATGTATAAATCTTATTTATTTATTTTGTATTTGTTTTACTACTCATTTTTGTAGTTTATCTGTCTTTAACTGCAAAAACACGACAGAGAAAAGGCAGAGTATAGGCTAAACTTTAAGATTAGTTTATGTATGTGTAAGTGGATTAAATCTACATGCATCACACCATGATACAACAAAATAATGCAGTGGAAACAGATTCTCTAAATTGAAATGAATGAACTGACGGATTAAAGGATATCAAATTCAGGACGTTAAGTGTGATCAAGGTGTGAGCTGATCTACACATAAATGAGAAGTTATTTCCTAAAATGTGCCATATATTCACTTGGGAGGTGAAAGGAAAATCACCATCTGAGGCTCATCATCATTCAATATTTCAGCTGACAGAGGTTCCAGTCTGTAAAAGGTGTCATTTTAATCTAGGCAAAATGCACATCACATCATTATGATTTGCATAAAAGCATTAACAAATACATGAGTAGTATTTGTAGAATGTATTTTCTTTAACATTTTCTGATTTGAACCTTTTTCTTTCCATACAAGCAATTGAGTTTCCTTCAATATTTACAGAACTGACAGTGATGATATTATTACATTTTTTTACGGTGTAGGAATAACCTGTAAGCATGCAAACAGAAAAAAAAAAATGTTGCAAATTTCATGTGGCAAATGATGCAATATTGAATATGTGTGAATAATTCTGAATATTTGGTCAGCTGTAGGGGTTTTGTGGCCATGTCAACCACCAGGCTGCTGAAAGGGATGGGAGTCCAAGGACAGGCCCTCCAACAGGCTATCAAGTCACTGGCAGAGGCTGCCGAGCGATGCAGCAACTGGCTCTGGCTGAAAATAAACGACAAGTACTGGGCAGCAAGATAATCATCAGCCAGCAGGAGGGGTAAAAGCAAAGGGGGGTGCACCTGGGACGCCAGGTGTCACCACTGAGCCCTCTGGAGGTGTCCTGGGCTTATCAACAAAACACTAAGGAAGGAGGATGCCCACCTGACTCCAGTGAAGCTTCTACCCCAAACCCCACTGCTGATTATGATTTACAGTCCACATAAACAGGACTGAATCATTGACAGAAGAAACCCAGACTCAACTGAACTGCTTCAAGTTCTGAATAACTAATTTATATAGCACCTTTTAAAACACACAGTTACAAAGTGCTTCACATATAGTATAAAACACACACACACACACACACACACACAAGTATACATACATACCTACACACCTACATACATACATACATTCATATACATATGCCTGATACATAGACAAGAAATAAGCACACGACCAAGATAATCAAAAGAGGGACGTGTTGGACAGCACATTAACAAACGAAGGAGTATATTTTTAAGAATGATGTCCTTCCCTCCACAAGAGTTACAGAGACTTGAAGAATCAATTCCAAGTAGCAATGAAGCTTCTCTGGAGAATCATGTTCAGACAGACAACAGCACTGCATAAAAAAATCTGCATCCTCATTAATTTGAATGGGACTGCTGTGTTGACGCAGAGGAGGAGGAGGAGGTGTCTACACAGAGGGTGTGCTGGCAGAAATGAACTTTTGCCAGCAGGTGGGGCTGTTGTTTTTTTGTGTTCATTTCTTGTGTGTTGAAATAGCCAATAGGAATGACTTAGCTTAGCCGGAAACAAGAACTCAGTCTCACATGTTCAGTTATGGCCATGGATGTATTATAAGAGCTGGATAGGACGCCACTGCTTAGCCTTGCAGCCAATTTTTCCAAGGGGCTCTCGCAGTATTGCAGTGAAAAATCCCCCTGTGGCCCCAAAAGCATTTTCTCCATAGACCACCATTGTAAAAGAGACGTCTGTAAAACTGTTGACAGGACACCTCAAACTGCAAACAAGGTCAATTATACCTCTTTCTATTATGAATTTTTGATCCATGGAGGTTTTATATTTGAGCCAAGAAAAGCGATTTAAAAATCTGTGATGTCATCACAACGTAAAGTCTATGGGCCGAGCAGGAACTCACGGGCGGGGCCAGCGGGGGAAACACCACTGCGCATATTCTGTGGACCACACAACGCGGAAGCAAACCACAATGATAGAAACTTTTTTTGGCGTATGCGCCAGCTGAGCAATTCTCATTGGATTGAATGGGCACCATATTTGGTCTGGTATCCAGTTCTTATAATACATCCATGGTTGTGGCTGACAGGGACTGAGGTTGGATTTGTTATGACTGAATCTGCATCCGTCCTGCTTTGTTGTTTTATGAAAAGCATCGCCTGTGAGTATTTTCAATCATTAACATGTCTTATTGATGACTATTTTAGCATTGAAAGTGTTTTAGTGGATTGCAGTTAATGAGCATAGTTGTATGGTGGTTATATGTAGCTTTAAAATTTACATAATCTTTGTTTGCTTCTTACATAGTGATTATGATAAATGTGCAGCTATATTCTGTTTATGGGAACTACCCAAACATGTTTCATAGTGTTTATTACACAGCACTTATCCATATACCTAATGTTTGTATGGCCTGTGTACATTTTGCAGTTCTCCTTTCCATATATTTTGTAATGTATTCAAATATGTTCACATAGAAATGTAATATTCATATGTGGTACACTACAGCCGAGTGCCTGAAAAATATGCTTTATTATTTTGTTCCAGTTTCACTCTGTCGCTATTTTGAAGGAAACATCTCAGTAAAGAAAAGACAATACACATGTCACTTGTCGACGAGTTTATCTGTCTGCTTAGCTGTGCTCAGGTTGAGCAGTGAGGGCAGAACAGAGAGTTCTGCTCATCCAGTAAAAAAAAACTAGACTTTTACTGTGCCAGTGTTTTGCCATTTGATAAACCTTCAATCTCATGGATTCATTACTCAAACTGTAATTCTTGGATCATATTTCATTGTCTGGCGTCTGAAGCAACATGCCCCCATCAATGAAGCTCGTTGCATCTTTTCTCAACATCCGATAAAACTCATGTTCTTTACCTTTAATTTGTCACCCATCTGCATTTGTGGATATTTCTAACAGTCATGTTTACCAGAAAATGAAATGTTTCATTCTGAATCCTTGTATATAGTTGCCTTAAGAGTTCATCCTCAACACTGCTGCACTCCTTCACCATGAAAATGAAGTCTCAAAGTTATAGGTTCCATTTCTAAAAAATGCTTAGAATTAACTGACACAAACTTTGGTTACGTCTCAGTGATCTGACACTGACTCTCTGTTCCAATACATTGTCTATGTAATCAACTAAAGACTCAAGTTAATCAAGTTATTTCATCTTCCATTCAGGAGAAAGTCCACACTTCAGTCCCCAAATTTCAACCTCTAATGCTTGTCTAACCTCTTTCTATCCTCCTTTTCTGTCTCCTTGTCTCCTACCTCTCTCTCATCATAGGAACCACAGGGGGGGAGATGAAGCAAAAATAACTTTAATGAAACCTTTCCCCCAACCTGCGTCACATTTCCTGGCTGCTTCAAAACAATACTTCCCAGCCTTTGCCCATCCATGATCTACCTTTCGATTCCTGGCTGTACCCCTCCCTACCTCTGTCATCCCATTACCTAATCTGTATAAAGTAAACATCCTAGTTTTAATTTAGCACCATCAGTCTCCCTTCTTCTGCAGCTGTACTGAATCTTACCCATCTGTCCTCCCCCTCCTCCTCATCTCTCCTTCATACTCCTCTTGTCGTCTATTATTGGTGTGTGGACACAGTGGGAGAAGTGTCGGTGCTTTATTTAACTCTTGTTGACCGGGCTGACATCTGGTTTCCCTCCGGGACAACAACTTTTACTGATCGCTGCCTGATGGAGGGATGGAGAGAGAAACAGGGACAAAGAGAAAGAAATAGAGACCTGGAGTTAGCCTTTCATCCTTCTTAAAAGCAAGAAATTATAAAAAAATAAGATGGGGGATAGAACAATAAGGAAATGGATAGAGAGAAAAGGAAGGATGGCAAAAGGGGAGATGAAGGTAAAGACTGAAAAATACAGGCAGAAAAGGAAAAAGACAGGATGCAGGAAGAATGTAAGAAGGTAAATGATCAGGAGTAAAATGTAAAAAATGTAGAGTTTTCTCTCCTTCTCCATCCCTGAAGGGAATGTGGTGAGCTGTCCCCTGTAAGCAGCATTAGGAAGCTGATAACTTGCTGCAATCTGTCACAACAGTCATTACCGTCTACCTCCAACGCTCTGAGACAGAGAGAGGGATGGAGGGAGGAGAAAGGAGGGAAGGAGAGGGAAGTAGAAGAGTGGATGGAGAAGGAAAGGAAAAGTGAAAAAAGGAGAGGAGATGAGAGGAACAGAGAGAATAGTCGGTAAAAGAAGGAAATAAGGAAGAGGAGGAAGGGGAGGGAGTGAGGAAATAAGGAGAGAAGGGAGGATGAGAAAAAGGGAAATGTGAGGAAGAGGAAGAAGAGAAAGAGGAGGGGAGTTGAGAGCTGGATGGAAAAGTTCACCTCATCATCTCTCTCTCTTCTTATTCATTCATTCATTGATTTCTCTCTCCATGTTTTTGCCTCTTTCTGTGTCCTTTGCTCTCTCTCCTCTTTCTGTTAATCACTCTCTCTTGTATCTTCTACATTATCTAATTCCTTATCTTTCACCCTCATTTCCTCTCTTTCCTAAATATGTGTCTTCATCTCTTTCCATCTTTCCCATTTCTCCATTCCTCTCCCTCCTACCATCCCCTGTCCACTATAGGTCTACTCCTCTTCCTTGCCATCACTTTTCTCCACCCTATTCAAATTCAAATAAGCTTTATTGGCATGACAGATCAGAAACCTATATTGCCAAAGCAGTACAGAAAATTATTAACACTGACAGATGATTAACAATTAATATACAATAATATGCAAATATCAACAATCATATCAAATACAGTGTGATAAAATGCCTTTGTAATCACTCAGAAACAGTTACTATAGAGCTTGTCTCTCTTAGTGTATGACAACATTTAACATATTTTGCTGCTATTACTGCACATTGACTTTTCTCCCCACATAGAAAGGGCAGATTCTGAGGATCAGGGAGATGGATAAACTCAGGATATATACTTATTTTTTTCAAAGAAAACCTCTCTCAAATCTTTATATTTCTCACAGTATAATAGGAAGTGAGATTCTGTCTCACCCTCTCTTTTACAAAGTGAACACAGCCTGGCCTCCCTGGGTAGCCTGTTTTGCCTGTGACGGCCTGTTTCTATGGCCAGGCTGTGTCCACTCAGTCTGTACATTCTTTCCCTATCCTCACTTTCTTCATTAGTCTCTCTCTTGCACTCTTTCTGTCCGTACAGTCCGGTTATTCTGACTGAACAGACTGGACAGGGTTTTGTCTATTCCCTCATCAGTCTGAGCTGCCGGTGACTGCATGCCGTCCAGTCGCTCTTTGCTGGCTTTTGCCATTCCAGCAGAAGGAAGTGAGCGCTTAGTGTAGCACTGCCGCCCCCTATTGGTCACAAAAAATCTAGCAATCTATGTGTGCAGAGGGTAAGAGGTGGAAAACACTTTAAGATGTTGGGGAGGTTGTGGAAGGATTTTTGGTTTTGTGTATGTTTTTGAAAATGTGCTCTGTATTTTTTGCTAAATGACAGGATAAAACCATACAAAGCAACTTAATCAAAATTTAAAGGTATACTATGCAGGATTTTTCTAAAAAACAATATATAGACTCATACAAAAATAATCCCTCTCAGTCATCACTTATGACCGATGTGTGTGGCAGTGTATTTATCTGCAGAGACCCTGCTCCCTGCCTGTATTTTCTTATTATTTTGCTGTCTTCAGGATGTTTCTGGGCATCAACCTTTTGGCAGTGGGTGTGTAGCCCCCAGCCAATAACAGCGCGCAGGTGTGAGGTCGGGACTTGTAGCATAGCGACCAGGTTACATCACTGTCTCTGTCTCTCTCCTCTGCTCCGCTCTGCTCTCCTCTCTGTCTCTGTGTCATGGATGTATAAAGAGCTGCAGGTCTGTGTCTGCTTGACTGAGGGCGGGGCTGAGTTACACACACACACACACACAGAGCAGACAGGATGAAGCTCTGCACTCATACAAAATCCGGCAATGCAGCACCTTCCCACAGGGTTGTGCAGAGGTGCGGGCGCGTTTATTTGTGCTTTAGAACGCAACTGCTGTGAAACAATCAGAAAATAACGTTTTATTCATCATTCATTCATTCACGGTTTTGTTCTTGCCAGTGCTGCTCACTCTCTTCATTCACTCTCTAGCTCACCCAACCACCGCTTCTCTCTCTCTCTCTCTCTCTCTCTCTCTCTCTCTCTGGCTCGCTCGCTAGCTGAACCGGAGAGGCAGGGCCAAATTTGAATGCTGTGTGTTTTGAAACACCAACCAACAATTCCTGCATAGCATACCTTTAAAGGCGATGCAGAATAATGATGATTTGCATTTAAAGGATCATTATTGTGTCTTATGTTCAGTTTTGGCTATCATTTATATGCAAACAAACTATTGCAAATACAAAAAGAAGTCCAATGGGGCAAACAATATGCAATCAATACACAAGTTTTGTGTCCATTGCTGACATTTCAAGCATGCTTACTTTTGATTTTACCTCTAAAGTAGTTTAGATAATCTGGTTAAATGATCTTTCTGATGGCCTGACTGCTCGTGTTTCTTGCCCCAGCTGAATTTTTTCATAGTGATTCTGCCTCTTTCCCAGGTCTTCGCAATAACTTTGGTGAGTGAAATTTTATCAAATCTTTAACTTCAACTTCAAGTTATTTCAAGTGCACATCACCCAAAGATACACAACTATTAGACATGATATACTGTACACATACACACAGGCAGAGTCAGGAGCCATAGAAACCTTTGAAACAAAATATATTTCCATATTCATAGATTCTGGGTTTTTCAATGTTTTGAATAAATGTTTCCCTACTTAAAGTTTCCCACCTGGTATGATTCATGTCATTATCACTTTGACAGATATTGTAAGTTAATAGTCACTGAAAAAACATTCTGTTTAATTGTTGAGTAATGTAGTGGTTACAGTTTAAAAAAAACAAATAACAAATGAGGAAAATCTGCTCTGGAGTCCCGACTGACCAAAAAAAAAACGTGCTACAGGCACAAAAGATGCTTCCAATTGAAATACATTAGTTTGAAAGCCTTCCTGAGTTTGTGACTATATCACAAACTGCTATGATACTGGGTTGCGTCCATAGCAACCACCATAGCAACCTGGCGAGACCTGAAAAAGTCTTCGTAATAAGTAACAAACTAAACATTTTACACTGGGAATAATAGGAATGGCAGCCATTTTGTTTGTTTTCGCTGAAGGACAATGACCAGACCAACATAGGGGTTGTCCCTATGGTGATCCAGCTTATCAACAGATGATCAGTGATCAACCATATGACTAGATGATAACAGCCTTCTGAACCTACTAGCAGGTGTAGCAGGCCCCTTCTAACCTATATCTATGAAGCTGATAACCACTAATAACGCCCATTCAATTGAGTGATAACATTCGAAGCGGGTGGTCCTACCTTGGCAGCATAGGTCTCTGTTCTAAAATGTTAAAACAACTTGACAGATGAGCTGAAAGACACAAATTCACAGAGAGGAAAATATTCACACAGCAAAGCAGATTAATATGCGTTTCACTTTTACAATAGTTTCTTCTCAAATTCTCTTTCTGCATTTATGTTAATTGAAACAACTTCACAAACAACAACAAACACTGATACAACACAACCTAGATAGCATCCAGCCTGAGGTGCTACTTTTTGGTTATGAAAAGAAAAGAAGAACCAGAATTAAAGATCAAAATCTAGAGCAAGAGATTGCAAGATTAGGCTTTTGATTATTTTGGTACCCCCTACCAACACACCCTCTTCTCCCACTTTGATACCCCAACCTCCTCTTTTCAGGTTGGTTTTCATTGTTGTGAAGCCCTTACACATCAGTTCCAACTGGGTCAGATATGAGAGGGGGTGGGGTAGGAGAGGTGAGGACCGGGGAGGAGAAGAAGTGTGTATGGCAAGCCATTTTAACATTTATTAGCTCAGTTTGACTATCTGGAATTAGTATTACACATATCAACAATGTCATTTTGACTAGCTGTAATTACATGTGACTGGTCAGAATTTTTATTCGATATCTATAACGTCATTCTGACTAGTAAAAACGACAGTTAGAGATATCTGTTGAACTACAGATATCAGCAGTGATCTCACTGAAAACAACACTTGACTCATCCTAAATGACAATTGTCATATCTGTAATTCAGTTTCGACTACAAATAACAGTTGCAGATATCTCAAACGTAATTATGACTAATCCAAATTGTTGTGCATGACATTGCTCATGCGAGGCTTCCCATTGGATATTGGCACAGCAAAGCATTTGAATAGGTTTAGCAGAAGCAATGACGGTTACTGTTGTTGATAAGATAGTTAGAAAATGCCATGAAATAGAAAGAGCTTATCATCAAGGACTTTGTGGCGAATGAGAGCTTTATTCACTAGAGAGTTGTGGTAGAAATTTACAGCGTATTGTATATTTATTGTCTCCAGACACACTTGAGGACCTATGACAAAGTCTGGATGGTCTCAGAACACTGATCTCCCATTCTGGAGTAACATTAGCTGAACATGTAGCGTTTTCAGGCTATCTAATTAATTCAGGGTGTCAAAAACTCAAACTTTGGCCTCAGGCTGCTCTGACGTGGCGGTTGCAGTGCCATAGTATGTTTGAATAGCAAGCCGCTCCCTATCTGAAACGTCATTTCACCTAGTCAAAACTCTAAATCAAGATATCTGTAATTACATTTTGACTACAGAATGAAAGTTAAATATATCTCAAATTTGAGATATCTCTAATTAAAATTCATTTCAAGATATCTATAATTTGATAATAGACGTCCACAATTAAACTATGACTATTACCAATTTCAGTTTGAGATATCTACATCATTTTGACTAGTCATAATTCCAGTTCAAGATATCAAGAAAACATCATTCTGACAACTTAAAATTTAATTTAAGATATCTAAAAAAGACAATGTTGAAAACACTGGAATTAGAAATAGTCAGAATTAAATTCTAGATATCTGAAACTGGAATTAGAACTAATCAGTTGGAGATATCCACAATTCATATTGTGGATATCTGCAGCTGAATTGTAGATATTTGTAATACACAAGAATGGCAAAAGTAGTTTGAATCATACTAGTCAAACTGTAATTGCAGATATCTAAAATTAGAGTTTTGACTAGTCAAAATATAATTACAGATATCCTGAATTAGAGCTTTGACTCGGCAAAATGACATTGCAGATATCAGTAATTGATATCCAGTCTAGCTAATAAATGTTAAAACAGCTTGCCGTAAGTCTGTGTCTTTTGCAGCAACTTATGTTGCTTTTGTGTCATTTTAACTCGTTCATTTCAGCTGTCGTCTATCTCATCTGACACATCACCACTTATAAACAGAACATAAACACAACTGACAAAGGAGAAAGCGAGATTGTGTGTGTGTGTGTGTGTGTGTGTGTGCGTGTGTGTGTGTGTGTGTGTGGAGAGGGCTGTATTTTTGTGGATTCTGCACAGGATGGAGAGCGCAGTCAAATGCACCTCGCCAAGTGTGCTGAGGACATGCCAGCACACTTGCTATGTTTGTTGTAGGTGAGTATGTTAGCAGCTATGACAGTCGTGGCCAATCACATCCACTCCTTTCTTCCCTTTTGAAAGTGGAACATTTCCTATCATGGCGGATTCTAGTGGAGAGTATTCCTGAGCAGAAATTAACATTCTGGTCTGGGACTTCAGAGTTGCAAGTATGAGTATACAACAGGCAGCATATTTACCGTCCTTTGCACCACACATTTAAATTTAAATCCACATCTCTGGATATACGACTATGTGGCAACCATGTTGTTCATGGTGCAACATTTTATTTGGCATCATAATGACCAACATTTGAAGCTAAATACCACTGTAGTTCAATGATAATGCCATAGAGCCATAACTGTATACATGCAGACATGCATGAACAGTTACAAACTGTACATAAAATGGACACATGTACATACATAAGGGGAAAAAATAAATAAAAAAATAAAAAAAAAAAACCTCTAAGAAAAGAAGGAAATAAAACAATTAAAAACATACAGACGAAATTAACAATGAGAGGAAAGGAAATAAGGAAAAGAAGGAAAACATTAAAAGTGAAGAAAGAGAATGAAAGAGGAGATAAAGATGGAATATGGAAATATTAAGATGGAACAAAGAGCAGAACATAGAGAGGGAGAAAACGAGAAAAAATGGACACTGAGTGAGAAATCAAAATATTGAATAGAGGGAAAAGAGAGAGAAAGAGGCAGAGGTAGAGCAATACAGGAAAAATATATACGTAAATATACTAAAAAGGGGCTCTGTGAGGCTGTATTTAGGCAAAGCAGTTCTTTGAACTAAATGCTAACATTAGCAAGCTAACATAGTCATGATGATAACGCTAACAAGCTGGGTTAAGTAGGTATAATGTTTACCATGTTGACCATCTTAGTTTGGTGTGTTAGCATGAAAATGTATTCTTGCAGTGTGTGCCAAACACAGCGTTTTCATTACCAGGTACTTTACGAAGGAAGGCGTAAGCTATCTGGAGCTTTTTAGAAAAGACTGACTCACTCTTCGGCATGACAGCTAACTGTTAGCATACTGACAGTATTTGTCGGGACTCAGGACAATCCTGGACAAACCAGGACATCTGGTTACCAAAATAGTAAGGGATCACCAAAGTGATTACAGTTCATCCTGCGAGGGGCATAAATGTCGGTATTACATTTCATGTAATGTCATCCAAATTTCATCCATTTGTGAAGACATTCCACTCAAAACAACAAATGTGAACTACATGGTAGCCCTGGAGGAAAATTCAGGAGATCATCAGTCAGTAGGATTCATCCTGAGTGTCAAAATGTAATTTCAATCCATCCAATAGTTGCTGAGATATTTTAGTCTGGACTAAAATGGTAGATCCATGTTGCTAACATGGCTAAAAAATAAAAAGAAAGCAATAGATAAATGGAAGGTTAGTAGATAAAGAATCAAAATTGGTTTAAATTGAAGAAAGACAAGAAAACAAGTGGAAGAAGAGGAAGCAAGACAAAAAGTGGAGAAAGAGAATTGCATATGAAGTCAAAATTACAAATGAGTGGATCTCCTCCAAAAACACAGAGAGAGGTGGGGCGCTCCATCAAATATTAACCATGTTGGTTAATATTTAATGGTGGAAATCAAAGATGCTTCTCTCAGACAGACACACACACACACAAACAAACACACACACACACACCATCCTGCTGCACATACCAGTAGTTGAGCAGTTTCAAGGTTACAAGCCTAATTCATCCTCACAGCTGAATCAGTATCAACAACACTGAATGGTTACACCTGTCTGCTGAATACATCACACAAAATCATTCAATATATCCATCTTTCCCCTCACATCAGATTGCAGCAACTGACATTTAAACTTTGTCCCAGATAATTTATCTGATCTCAAGGCCAGTTTTACAAAGATCTTAGTTTTTAGTTTTTAGTCTTAGTTTTACTTTCCAAACAAAGACTTGAACAGTGGGATTTTACACTGTATGTGAATGCTTGACTGGTGGTAGCTGAAGCACACATACAAAAAGCAAAATAATAATGACACCTTTAATAAAAAAAAAACCCTGTACTTGTGCCCTGGACAACATTCCCACAGCTCATACATCCCCATTCTCAGCCCCTGATCACCCAAACTGTCAACCTCTCTCTTCAAACTGGTAGTGTTGCATCTGCCCTCAAGAAATTTCAGTCAGCTTTTCGTTCAGCACACAGCACTGAAACAGCTCTGCACACTCACACTATCCTCCACACCACCATTGGACTGTCAGACTCACTTAAGTGGTTTCAGTCCTACCTTTTCAGTAGGACTGAGTATGTCTCACTGGGAGGATGCAGGTCTAGATCGCTCCCTGTCACCTGTGGTGTTCCTCAAGGATCGTTCTCGGCACCATCCTGTTTAGCCTCTACATGCTCCCCCTTGGACGTGTCATCAGCAGACATTGGATGTCTTTTCTGATGCTGATGATACCCAGCTGTACATCTAAACTGCCCCAAGCCCTTCTGCAGCCATGTCACACCTACCAGCAGCTGTCTTAAGGAGATAGATACGCACACATTTCCTCCAGTTAAACAGCAGCAAAACTGAAGCTCTCCTTATTGGCACTCCTCACCAGATTCAGTCATCCCTCATACCTCATCTCACCTTTGATGGCCAGGACCTCCCCCTTTCCTCCTCAGTCTCTAATCTGGGTGTTAGGTTTGACCCTGAGCTTACTTTTGATGACCATATAAGACATCTATGCAAAAGCTCTTTCTACCATTTCAAAAACATCTCTAAACTCTGCCCCTATCAGATACAGAGAAACTTGTCCATGCCTTTATCTCCTCAAGACTGGACTACTGCAATGCGCTCTTCACCGGGATCCCTGGCAGGAGCATCCAGAATTTCCAGTACATACAGAACAGCGCTGCCAGGACCCTGATGAGAGTGCGAAAACACAAACATATAACTGTTTTCATTGCACTGGCTCCCTGTCTCCTTCAGGATTGACTACAAAGTCCTGCTGCTCACATACAAATCCATCAACAGACATGTGCCTCCCTACCTACAGGAACTGATCATACCACAAACCTCCACCTGCACCGTCAGATCCGCCTTCAGCTTGCTCCTCTGTGCCCCCAGGACTAAGCCCTGCCAATGGGGGATGGAGCCTTCTGCTCTGCTGCACCACACTTGTGGAACAGCCTTTCTAACCATCTGAAGGCAGCACAGACCCTAGTCTCTATTAAAAAAAGGCCTAAAAACCTTTCTATTCAGGAAGGCTTTTTCATCTTAACTATTATGACTATTTTCTTTATGTTGTGTGTTCTATGTTATTAATACTGTAGCACTTTGAGTTTCACTATGAATGAAAAGTGCAGTATAAATGAAATGTATTTATTATTATTAATGCTTAATAAATATGCATTCCATTTGTTTCAGGCGCTGTAAATCTAGAAGTGGCCTTTTTTGTGTATGAGGCATCAGCACTACCAACTGAGTGGCTGTGTGGCACACATAGTGCATAGCAATCTTGCTGCCATGCCTAATGCAGAGGTACTCTGTTTGCTTTAACACATGTACATGCATTGGGAGCTGAAAATACATAAGTGGCAGATATCTGCCACATGGGGATTTAAATTCAGGCCATCCTATATGACATTGGAATTATCAACTGAGTAATAGTCTTGCACAGAAATGGTTTTATTGCTTTATTTATGAGTTTATTTAAGAGCAACTTAATACCAGACTAAAAAGCAGTGTTTCATCGCCTTCTCTGGTTGAGAGTTTCACCTTTGACCACCCCCAGCTCTGATGGATGTGTCTTAGTGTAGATAGAAGTGTGCTCTGTTGCACCTGTAATTACACCAAAGAGTTGCTAACATGACAGGTATCGTAATCAAGTAACATTAAACTTACAGAAATATTGCAACAATAGTCTGACTCAGTGTGAGTCCTGGAGCTGCAGAGAGCAGCAGGTGAGCAAACTGTCGATCCCAGCTGTCAATCAACGCCTACATGGCAGACATCAAAGCTACTATACGTCTTCAAATCTTGTTAATGGAACAATAATTTCCAAATTGACCACCGGCATTATTAGAGGGCCTGAATTTAGCAATTGAGATCATAATGACATGTTGAAAAAAATGATTGACTTAGTATTACTAGAGAGAAGTTGATGTTTTTTGAGTGGGAGCCAATTGGAGCCAGCATCTAGCAGCTGTTGGTGGGATTGCAATGACTTCAGCCTCAAGTAGTGGTAGTTGCTGCTGTCAGATCTAAGCCATAGTCAAAGTGTATCTCTATGAAATCAGCCCCTGTGTTCTAGTCTGGTTTGTAATTTAGTCCACCACTCTCTTTTGATCTATTCACATCTATAGGTTGCAATGAACACTAGCGACTGTTGTTGCAAAAATAGCTTACATCAACAACAAGAAAGAGGAAAGAGGAGCCACTCTCTCTCCCCCTAATCTCCTCTTCTTTCCTTCTTCACTGCTCTCCTCCTTTCTTTTCTCCTCTACCTTTTCTTCATCCTTTGTCCTGTTTTCTCCCCTTTTTTCCTCCCATCCATTTGTCTTATATCCTCTCCTCTCACTTCCTCTATCCTTTCTCCTCTAATTTGCTCCATTTGTCTCTCTACCTTTCTCCTTTCCTCTCACCTGTTCTCTCCACCTTCCATTCTTCTTCCTTCATTACTCATTTTTTTTCCAATTCTTCCTGCTTTCTTTTATCTCTCCTCTCCTCTATGTCCTTTTCTTCTCTTCTCCTTCCCTGTCATTCCCTAAATCCTAAAATTTCTCCCCTTCTCTTCCCCTTTTCCCTCTCATCTCATATTATTTCCTTTTACCTTCAAAGTAATTTCTTTTCCCTCACCATCTCTCTTCATCCATCCATCCTTCATTTCATCCCCCTTTCCACCACCTTTCTCTAACCTCCTCTTCCTCCTCCCCCAATCTACTCCTCTTTATTCCTGTCTTCCTCTTTACACTAATCTTCTCTCCTGTCTCTGCTCATTTCTTCCCCTGCCTCCTCTTCTCTCCATTCCCTCCTCCTCCTTTTCTTCATTCTGCTCCTCTGTGTGCCCTCTCCCGATTCCTTCTCTCCTCTCCTGTCCTCTCCTCTCCTCCCACTCCATCCCTTTTTCTCTTCAGAGATATTCTCCCACAGGAGACGGCAGGAGCTAATCCGAGAAAGCTGTTTTGAAAGGCGGCAGAGCAGCAGCGGCCCTCCCCTTCAAAACAGACAAACACCCACAAACCTAACACCATCTCCCTCTCTCTCGTTCCTCTTTTCCTTCACTTCTGTTTGATTGCAGATTTTTCTCTCTCACTGGTGGACGTGTGCACAAATAAAACCTCCATAAACACTCTCTGGCTTTGTATTTATCATCATCCTTCTCTCCCCTGACCAGTCGACCAGAGTCATTGCAGAGCTGTGTGTGTGTGTGTGTGTGTGTGTGCGTGTGTGTTTGTGTGTGTGTTTGTTTGTGTGTACGTGTGTGTGTATATAGCATTGTTTGCTGGGGCGGCACTTTGGGGAGCTCTGGTATGAGAAGCTGGACGTATAGCACTGAGTGGGCAGAGGAAGCTCACTCAAGCCTGCAGCTATAATGAGGCCTTGTAATAAACAGATGATGCCGTTTGATTCTGCACTGTTCCTCCATCTCAACTTGCTAATGTTCCTTCTTTTTTAATTTTAATTGCACCACCCCACTTGGCAGAACCTGTCATTTTCTTTACAAAAAGCAAACGTCTCCCACGGCGGCAGAGAAGAAAGCAAAAACAGGCTTCCGGCTTCCTTTTCGTTTCATGTTTTAATAAACTCATAAAAAGAAATATTTCTAACAACAGTGAGAGATATTGCCTCCCAGTAAGAATCTTCTTGGCATGAAATTGTTAAATGCTCTAAATAAGGTGGCAATGAAACATAAAACGACTGGCTGATATCGGCAGTGGGTTAGGAAGACAGAGGGACGGCTCAGGCAGATCATGGATGACATGATAAGGATAATTGGTTAGGAAAGGAGGAAGAGGAGATGAGAGGGGGAAGAAAGTGGAAGAATGAGGATCCAAAAGTGTAGAGGAAGAAAGACGGTAAGAAAACGGGCGGGAAGAGAGATGGAAATTGGATGAGTAAATAAAAGAGGAGGGGAAAGCGGCAGAGGGTAGAGATGAGATCAGTGATAAGAGGGAGAAAAGCTAAAGAGGAAACAAGGCTAGAGTATGGAAGAAGATTAGGGCAGGTTAGGGAGGAGGCAAGGATGAGAAAAAAATGAGTTAGAAAACTGGAGAAAAGGGGGAATTACAGAGTAGAGGAAATGGCGAGCTGACACAAAGCAGGAGGGGAAAAGGAGAAAAAGAGAGAAGCACTGGGAGAGATGTGAACAATGTGGGAGAGCAGGAAGATAGTAGCCTACACACAGGATTAGACAGGAGATAAGAGAAAAGAAGCAGAGATGAGATTTAGAGAGGAGACGAAGAGACGAGGGGAGGAAAGAAGAGTGAAGTAAGGAGAAATGAAGAGTGGGGAGGCAGGAGAAGGTGAGGAGGAGAGGAGATAAAGGAGGATGGAAGAGTGTATATAGCAAACATAATGGATTTGGATGGCAGAGTTAGAGACCTCTAGCCTGGCATTGCCAGACCAATTCGCAAATGCGAATTAGTCTGGAATCTCTCAGTTCGTTTTTGATTTCCAAGGGGTGTTATCAACAGTTGCAGACCAAAATGCCTCTAGACGCAATTGGATAGACCTGCAACCAATCGGAGCAACAAAACGTGTGGCGTAGCGCTGAGTGACGTAGCCCTCTGTGCAGTCATCGTATCAAACCTACCCTATATCTGATAAACAGTTGTGATTGGCCCGACCTGGGCCAGGTTGGCTGGAAATCTGTCTGAATGGGAGGGGGGGCATACGCATCTGCCAGAGCAAATAAAACATGAGCTCGCAGATTCGTCTGGTTCCTAGGCTGAGACTTCCAAATCCCCTGAAGAAAACAACACAGCGAGGCAGAGAAAGACGGAGCCCTGCATGAGGGGAGATAGAGGTAAACCACACTGGATTCTCACTCGCAGCCAGAACCAACCTACATTTTCTGCACTCTCTATGGCCCCCAAACCAGCAGCGTTTTCCAGTGTTGCTTCCAAAAGCACACACCATGCAGTGGCTGCGTAATCCAAATTCCAAAGGCATGTAATTAGAAGAGTTAAATTGGGAACGAGAGCTGTTGTGCATCGTGCGAGGCAAGCTTTATTTAGAAAATGCCAAATGTTGTAAAGTTGCAAACCAGATTTTGCAAAGCACAACATTTCCATTACAGCTTGTACTATGAAATCCTGTAAGACAACCATGCGCAATATATTCCTACTTATAATTCTATGTTATTATGAGTATAAGTTTGTAGAATTATCATATAAATTAATCTCAGCAATCCTATAGTAAGTTAGTTAAAATCGCGCAGAATATCACCCAAAAAAAAGAAAAAACGGCGATGTTACCAATATATTCGTCCAATTGCCCAAGCCTGATACAGTATAATATTAATCATCAGAAGTAGACACAATCAAATCAATACATTTGAAACACCACATCTACAGGTTTTTGAAGTACCATAGTACAAGATTTTAGTCTATTCCCTCTCTCTGAGGCTGTGGATTACTGTTACATATTTTGCAATAATAAGCACCTCGCCTTCTCTCCCAGAATTATTGGTATTTTATGTGTTTCTGAAAGGTGTTAAAATGTTGGAATATTTCTGCAAATTTAGGATAATATGTTTCCCTTGTCATATTCTGGACATTAGAGAAGGAAGTGCATTTCCGTCTTTATTTCTAAGAGAGTCTATTGTGTATCATATATACCAAACTGACCTGATTTATCACATAAAATAATGGCAAACATAAACCTATAGTACTGTTAATTGTCCAGGAGACTTATGTGTTTCTATGTTAAGGATCACTGAGGATATAATTGAAAGGAAACTTTGAAATGGGAAAAGTGAGGAAAATACTTCAGGAACCAGACACTCCTCCAACTTTGCAAGTTTATGACATAAAGCAGAAGTGAGTTTGAATAAAGTTGAATGGAACTAAAATATTAAGTTAATTGGGTAAAAAAAGATGGAACCCTCAATATAAAAAATGAGAGAGGAGGAGAGGAAAGATAAATATAGATGAGTGTGTATATTTGTTATATGATACTAGCTAGTTAATTTGAGTGTCTCGGCTAATGATTGCAACGTTTAACTAGCTGGATTTTCACATTAATGCCCCACATAATGGGGCATTAATCTACTACAATTTTTAAAGCTTCAGTAATCAATAATTTAATTAAAAAAAACAAAAACAATTAAGACCTGAATCAGCTCTACTGAGCATTAATCCCATTGTTTTACTGCAACTTGACTGTGTTGGTACACTGGTACACACACAGCAGCCAGATATTTTCAGCAAAAAAAGCTCTAAAAAACACCAAACAGCAAGCAGTCAAGGACAAAAAAACAAACAAATAAACAAAAAAAAAAAAAAAACAGCAGCGGATCAAACCAAAACGCCTCAAACTGACTTGTATGATCCTTCCAGCCTGCAGAAGTGGTATAAATAAATCAGTCAAACAAAAGTCATAGATTTGATCCTTGTCTGTCCAGTTTGCCTGCCTTTTTAGTTAGTGGACTGCTTTCACAAGAAACCCTCGGATTATTTAATGTGAAACAGCTCAAGTGGAGAGCAAACTGTTAAAGCTGAGTTAAGAAGAAATGGAGAAAGATACAAAAAAACAAGACAATGAAATCAGTCGCAGATATACATTATGCATGAGTGTCCAAGAAGGAAATATGTGAACAAATGTGACTCACTTTTTTTGCTTTGCGTGAACCCAGCAGCCACACTTTGCTGTTGACTTTCACATCACTTTACATTTTAAATTAATACATAATGTATGAGCAAATGTGACTTCTTGTTTGTTTGTTTTCATGTTCATGGTATAAGGGCCACCTAGGAATAATCTGTCTACTGAGTGAATCTAACAGATTTAGGGGCTACAAAGCTGTTATGTCTGCATTATCCTTCATTGTGTTTTGTAGCGGTAACAACACAGGATGCTTAAAATATAAGTAAAAAATACATTCATACACAATCAGATACAGTTTAAGAAACTGGTGTCAAACTGTGGAGAAAGTAGAGAACAAAACAAACTTCCATACACAAAGGAGAAGTGGTTTCCTTTGTGAATTAAAAACAGCACGGCATATTTACAGACAACTACCAATGACTTTATGTTCAGCAAATATCATTTTTAACATTTTACCTTTAAAATGACAGTACAGGTTACAGTATATACAGTGGGGTCCAAAAGTCTGAGACCACTAGTCAAGATACTTCTACATTTGTTTTGAATACTGTTTTTTTTTTTCATTTCAAATGATAATATCAGCTTAACAATTTGAAGTGAAAAGTTGAATCTTTGAAAAATGTACATGAATTTCAGTATTTGGTATGTCCCCCTTTTGCTTTGATGACAGCATGCGCTCAAGCTGGCATGGACTCCACAAGCTTTAAGGTGTGAATCCTTCTCCACAAAGATGCAAACCAGATGGTACAGCATGTCTCTGAAGAATGGAGGGGTACTTCTCATTGGTCAGGGTGTAGTCGATTCGGCGCAGGTGTCCAACTCCAGAGTAGGCAAAACACCCCCAGATGTTAATATCCCCACCACCATGTTCACCATTCTCTCTCCTCTTTGTCTCCTTACATACACCCTTCTGTTACTGCCATAAATCTCAAACTTGGATTCATCAGTAAATAGGATTATTTGATTATTTGATTATTTGATTGTCTTGTTTAAAAAATTTGTTTCATTTGGTGCTGATGCCATGTTTCCCACTGTCACAATGTTACTTGATTATAAGAGGTGAACACTGGCTGCAAGTTGAGTTACTTGAACGAGCCTCATTTTTTCCTCCAAAATCCAATCCAATGCAGTACAATGTCTGCTGGTAGTAACAACACCAATGTTAAACTTGTTGTTTAAGCACTGGCAGCACTTGGTTAAGTTTAGGGAAAGATGGTGTTGGTTTCATACAGAGAAAAATTCTGCAGTCATTTGAATCAGAATATGTTTATTAACCGGGGGTTGGAACACTGAGCTTTCTGTTTGGCTTAGATTTGGCTCCAGGAACACACTCATCGACACACAAACACAGCTCCACACACATGCTAACCTCCGCAAACCTACCTTCGTATGTGAGTGAATACATGCAAGGCACACATGCATACTGTATGCACATATGTTGACTCACACACACACACAACTACAGGAGCCTACCAGTCAGAGGTTTGGACGCACTTTTTCATTCAAGTGAATAGGAAGGCGTGTCCAAACTTTTGAGTGGTGCAGTACATACACATATAATATTCATACATTTACAAAGGCACAAAGTGTAGAGGCATACACAAACCCACCTATATAAACATCTCATGTTTTTCAAAAAGAAAGTTTTTTTTTTAAAATTGTGTGCAGATAGAACATAGAGGTAGAAACGTGTGAACACTTTATGCGCATGTATGCACACACATACACTCACTAACACACACTTGGCTTACAGCAAATCTCATGCATATGAAGGAGTACTGGCATGAGCAGCCCTGTTGGGGAACGTTAGCTCCTTATGCCCATGTCTCATTCTTATCCCCCGGGGAGCACAAAGGCCTGACTGATGCCGCCACAAACACACACACTAATGCACACAAAGATGCAGAGAGAGAGAGAGAGGAACACAAAATCCTCAAACTGACCTGATGCCAAATATGTTGATGGATTCATCTAGGAGCCAGATTAACACATACTACATGTACACACACATACACACACATATACACATGCAAGCAAGAAGGCAATACTGTACAGTCAGTGGCACCATAAGCCTGGCATGATGATCCAAAAGTCTTGGTGTGCCAGTACCCACCATCCCTTGCTTCAAGCTTGAGCTCAGAAGGTGAAAAAAAGAGGGTGGAATAAGAAAAAAAAGGGAAAAAAAATAGTATGATAAAGCAAGAAGATGGGGAGAGAGAGAAAATAAAAACCGAAAGGAAAAAAAAATTAGCTTGAAATAAAAAAGTGAGGGAAAAGAGAACAAGGAAAGCAGAGGCAGAGTGAGGACAGATGAAGCATGAATATTTTTGTCCAGGACTTTTTGTTTTTTTGGCCCATAAATGTCCCTAACCATTCAGTCACTCTGGATGAAATGACAATAGACTGTTTCTGAGTAAATAAAAATTACTGTCCAGGTCCAAATGCATGGTACATACTGTTCTGTAGATGCTGATATGGAGTTTTATTTACTAGCTAACCTGTCAATTAGTGGAATAGCATGACACTGTCTGCAAGAATGCACATCGCATTGTCCGCATGGTCATGCACGTGCAAAATGTACAAACAAAATAGGAAACCACTTACACTCTACTAACACATTGCTTCATAGCGTATCTAACTTACAGTCAAAAACTCCACAGGGCTCCATGTTCACTGCACAGAGCCAATATGTCTCCATCTTTAGCCACATGTCAGTTCAAACATTAATTCAGTAAGACGATAAGCACCATATTCATATTTTTGACCTGAATCAGCATCTCTGCTGTTCTCTTGAGACACAAAAACATCAAGGAAAGGCAACGTGTAGGGAACGGCTCTTATTTGGTATTTGAAAAGTTTGTTACAATATGTTTCAGCAATGACAGGGTACAACCCTGCCTCCTGGACATGACAATTACAGTATATAATACTAAATTGAATTCCTTCTCATTAATGACACCAGTGGCCATTAAGTGAGCTGCAGTTAAAATCCTGTTGTGCTTTGCAGTAATGTCTTACGTGATTCTGTGTTGTGGTGGGTGCCAGTCGTTTGTTGACGTTAGTGGACTCCGTTTCTAAGCTAACGTTAGCAAGTGTTGCACCCTGTTGGTGCCAGAGAGAGGCAAGGTACTCGGCAGCGCACATCAACATCACACCCTTTGGATTTTTGAGGAAAAACCGGCCCGAGTCCTTCACATAGAAATTAGTCCACATGCTGTTATATCTTTGGCAATAGAAAGTGATTAATACATGTAAAATGTTAGGAAAAGATCATGGTCTTGGGTTAATGCAGAAAAAAGTATGCAGTGACTTGAAACACGAAACACAACATGTTTGTTAACATTTAACTGAAACTACATGTTTCCACACGCGGGACTCAGGATGCCAACTTTGGTCTGTGGTGCCAAGGTCTTGCACTTTGTATTCCAACCATCCACACAGACCTCCTCCCTACGAGCCAGATTGCACAGCAAACATCTGCAGTGTTGCTCCAGGTAATGTGGCTTTTTTCAAAGACTGTCCTGTGTTGCTGTGAGAATATGTCAGGCCTTTGCTGATGCTTGGCACAGTTCTTTATCTCAATGAGCAGACATGCCAGCCAGAACCATCCAATTCAAAGCATCAGCCACTGGCTCATCTGCTGTCTCAGAGCAAAACTGCCTTTTGGAGTGATCACTGCCTTTTTTCTGCCTCGCCACTGGCTCTGGTTCATGTTTTCATGTACCTGTTTTCTTGTGGACTGCACATCAGACAATCTGGTGGTCTGGGAGCTTATCAGAGTTTTTTTTTCATTTTATTTACCAGACTGTCACATGAAACTTGTCTGACTATATACATTTGGGATTTGTTTGTGTTATTGTATGTCAGATAAACCTCCATGGAGATTGAAAACTGAATAATTCATAGAGTAAGCCTAGGTTCAGTTTGTGACTTGCTTTTTCTCTGACCTCAGTTTTACACTGTTCAATACTGTAGCAGTTTGCCAGTCAGTGTCAACTAATGACCCAGTCAAATCAAACTCTCAATACATGTAAAATAGGAGAAAAATGGAGCATAAACAAAGTCTTTGCACTAAATCAACAACAAAACAAAACAAAACAAAACAAAACATCCAAACAGTAAATATGGCTGAATATACTGCTTTTGTCACAATCATTCATGCATGATCCTGTGATTTTTTTGCCAAAAATATGACAGGATTTGCAGAAGGATTTCTTTTTTCAGTTTTATCATGAAAATGTGTCACAAAGGACATTTCCTTCTGGAGCAGAGAAAAGAAAGAAGAAGAAAAAAGAAAAAGAAAAAAACAGCAAGATAAAGGTATGTTTACATGACAAATTTGACAAATGCTAACGCTACATTAACATGCTAAGCTAGCTGTCGTTTAGCTAAGGTTAATTCATTCTTTAGCTTCAGAAACAGTGTCAGTGGGTAGCTTTTTAGCCTCCAAAAGTGACATTTGGTGACTGTGGATTTTGGTTTTTGCCATTTTCGCCTTTTTCGCCATTTAGCTGGAATGTCAGCTTTGCCAATAAGCTTTTTTGCCCACTAACAACTTTAGTGCCCACTATGCTTTTCGTGAGCTCTTTTTTGTTGTTGACAGACAGCTACATTGCTTTTTAATTTGATACTTAACATGGCTAGCTTTTATTTATTTATTTATTTTTTCCTTAATTTTCCTTCTCTGCAGGCGAGGAGCACTTTCCTGCACCTGCATCCACTGATCCTACTGTCTCTTCAGTCTTCTGTTTCAGCCCCACATATAGCTTGGGGCTCTTGGTTTCCTGAGTCTTGGGGAAATGTGACTCTTGTTTATCATACATGTGCATGTAAATGTATATCTCGTGGCTGTGTGCCATTGGCTGTAATCATATAAACACTGATACACTGACCAATCACAGATCATGTCTCTGTTCCTCCTGGAACTATAATAGAGTAGATTTGCTCTTTGTTCATTGAGACAAACTGATGCAAATCTTTGTGTGTTCTGTCTCTTTATTGTACAATAATAATTTTTAATCTTCAACCCAGCAGTGTTTTGTGTATTATTTCATATGTATGTTTAGTGTTTCCAGACAATTTCCACAACATCTGTTTCAACCTGAGCTGATGTGGTTGGTAAGTTAACAGCACAGCAGCCTTTGTATTTGCTCGGTTTACTGTACAATATCATGAGATAAATATTTCTAATTATAATTATTAATTTCATTTCCCTATAGGTCCTTCTACTTCTGTGGTCATTGAGATCGATGTCACATGTACTCCCTCAGCAACTTCCAGCCTACACCATGGATCAGCAGCTCTTCCAGTTGACCCAGCTGAGTGGTCATCTGTCTTCACATGATGGCCAAACACCATTGAAATCAACATGTGCAAGGATCTCAAGGCTATATATATACACACCTGTAAGCACATACAAAATGGTAGCAAAGAGGTGAGCATGTCTACCTACACTGACATAGAAAAAACATGCACACACACAACCACACACACATTGCACATGTTCACTGATGCATGCATGTGCTCAGGCAGTTAGCTTTCATTAGAAAGAGATTTAATTTCTCTGTATCTTAATTGAAATGACACACAGTAACCCGGAGAAAGAAATGCAGGTTGGAAAAGAGAAGTGTGAGTGACAAGACAAAAGCAGGACACAGTAATATAGACAAAAACACAGAGGGAAAGATGCCCGCTGTTTTAATTGAAAGTAATGTATGTCTCATTAAATGCCCTCCTGATATTTCTGCTCAGCTTCTGAAGCCTGACGGGGATCATTACAGTGACACGAGGCAGACGCCCTACACTGATTATGAGTATGTTATCAATATATCAACAGCTCTTCTAGTTTTTTATGTTACTATTTAAAAGAGTCAGCTAATGAAACAGGGCTTCAGACAGGTACAGGCACCTACAGTACAGTGAAATTGTTAACTCAAGTTGTGCCTTGCAAAAAAGAGTTTCCATTTTTAGTAAAAAAGGTCTCTTATTTTCCTCATTGACCCTGTAATCTATCCTATGATACCTGCAACCACTTAGTTTCATGTTCAATTTGTGCTTTTGCTGCATATTTTTTTTCTTTGTGGTGAGATAATTAATTTCCGCATTTTCTGTATTCAAAACAACAATTTTATATTATTCCATAACAGTACCAACCAAAACAGTCATATCTCTGCACAGTGTCACCACAACAAATATAAATATGATGTGCTCTTCTGTTTGACTCTATCAGTGAGCGCAGAGAAACTTTCCACCTTCAGCAGATGAATGTAGAAACAGCCTGCTGATGTCAAACTCTGCATATCATTCTGCACAGTGAAGCTCAGATATCCAACTGACGGAATAAGAAGAAAAACACTTTTTGACTGGAGAGGGACTTTTTATTGATCTTAACTGGTGATAATTTGTCTCTTGCTGACATAAAGCACAATGTAACTAATATGACAGCTAATCTATACTTTTGTAAATCCAGTTTCCTTGTTACTGTACTCAGTTTACCTTCAGTCTCACACTTTTCATTGAATTCGATGTTTAATACTGTTTCACAGTTTCACAATTGCTTCCAGTAAAAACTTCAATAGCAATCCACTATCTTCAACCTTAATTGGAAGTGTTTTTAGCTGTGCATAGTGAGGTTACTTCTGCCTCTTGCTCTCTGTGTGATTGTTTTTCTGTCTAGGGTTATGTCAAATTTTTCATATAGTCAGGGGCATTGTCAGATTAATTGAAAAAATAAAACAAATGGCCTCCTAGTCAGTGACCCTAAATGACATCATGAGAAGGGAAGGAAATAAAAAGGAGATTAGCATTTAAATGAGCAGGGGAGTCCACATGGCACATTTCTATCTCATTATCTTCTCCAGCAGGTGTAAGCCTATGGAGGGTTTTCATAGGCATCCATCTCTTCAAAAGGAAGAAGGAAGCTAAACAAAACAAGCACTCCTCTTGCCAAGGAGACTCAGACAGACAGAACACAGATACCAAACTCAACTTGGCTTCAACTCAACTATTCCTGAAACAGTTCATTAATGTTTATTAGTGGATGCAAATATAAAGTTGAAATTAATGCAAAATGAATCTTGTGTGACTGTGTGCAGATGTATGAAATCATATAAAATCCTGTGACAGTGGTGCGTGTGTGTCTGTGTGTATGTGTGCATGCATGTGTGGAAAGATAACAGAGCAACATTCTCTGAGCTTTTTAGATAATTAAAAAATTAAGAATAACTTTGTTAACTTGTTTTTGCTTCTTGAAGTAACAACTAACATTTATTTTCCAAAGCTCAACTTCCAACTAAGCTAAAATAAGTTTTATTATGCACTGTTGTGCATAAGCCTTCGCAATAGTAGACGACATAAAGTGTCCTTGTGATGGACAGTAAAGTCTCAGATGTACTCCCAAATCTCCTGGTCTGCCTGCAGGAAGAATACTCGAGCATTATTGGAGGCCACAAGGATAGAGAGATACTATACCTGTGTCCCAATTCAGGGGCCGCATCCTTCGAAGGACGCAGTCTACAAAGGCTTGTCATTCGTAGACCAGGAAGGCTGGAAACAAGCGTCATTAAATGAGACGGTCTGGTCTACGGAGGATTTCCAGTTGCGTCACCAGCTGTTCCCGCTTTCACCCCCGCGTCACGAAGCGCCGCTCCTGTCACCTAGCAACCTTGACAGCTGTAGTTGACAAACGGGACATAACTAGTAGAAATGGAGACAGAACTTTTTTATTAATTTTTTTATTGTGGCAGCCCACCCAGGTCCAGCAGCAAATATTTATCAATGTAATCAAACGTATGTAAATATTGTGCTTTATGAAAGGTTAACTGAGCCTGAGTTTATGTGGTATTGTTCCAGAATAATCTAGTGATTGCAAGTCGCATTAGTATTATTTCCTTTCAGTTTAATAGTGCAGAAGTGCCCTGGTGCACAAAAAGTGAGATTAAAATATGAGGCAAGCATTTCAGTCCCCTATACTTTTATCATCGCTAACAGATTTGTGGTTTTAAATCATTTGACCAGGCACAGGTGCAGTCATTGAGCAATCAGTTCAATTAAGTAGGAGGAGGAAGTATTACAACAGCTGAATGCCAAAAGCCCAGTGATTGTCCCTGCCATGGACAACACACACCACCACACACAACAGCCTCAAATACACCACAGAGTTGAATCACCGTCCATCTGACACAGTGTCAATGAAAACGAAACAACGTGATTTATGTCTGGGCTGCTGTATTGGTTTTATTAGGTGTATTAGGTATAATGTGTACCTAATAATCTGGTGACTCAGCATATGTTCATGGAAAATGTCAGAAAGTCACTACAGCTTTTCCCTCTGAAATGTCACAGAGGAATAGTCAAAACACAAAGTGAAGACTGCTGAAAATCTATCTTGAGGCAATAGTGCAACACAGATGATTTGTTACAGTTTGTTGTGGAAAGATTTAGTCTTTTCAGCACATAATGCATGGATTATAGTGCAGGAGTGGTTTGAGAGATATTTATAATTTTTTTTAAATACATTTTTACAGGTTTTTTGTTTGTTTGTTTTAACTCATGGGTCGACGTTCGTATCAGCCTAATTGTTGTTAATCCAAGCTGATGGACTCTGGTTCTCCTTAAAGGAGCAAGCCACAAACTTTTCAAAGCCACCCTTCAAGTCTAGTCTACAGGTGGTGAGTATTTCATACTGAAAATATCGATTTTTAGTGAAGCCCACGGGAAGCTGCTTTTTCTTTTTTCCATCCACACTGAAATTTTCATTGCCCAGTAGAACCTCAGTGCTCTGTGTTGGCACTGAGCAGAGTATATATCTTGCCAAAATGCACCTGGTCAGCCTATGGGAAAGAGGCTTTACTCATTTTTGAGTCTGTCACTACACAATCTGAGTGTCAACCGTGGATTTTACACACATTTTTCAAAGCATATGAGTTATTACATAACTTTGCTTGGTTCATGTTCAAATTCTTTGGCAAACTGTATTCATTCAGTAACGTATTGAATGTGTTTGTTTGAGCTCTGTCTTTTGTTTCTTCCATTTTTGACATTAATTTGATAAATGTCCACCCAGGTCCAGCTGGGACTTTTTTTCTTTTTACTTAGATCCTCTAGTTGTTTTTATATTGTTTATTTTGGTAAAACTGTTTGGTTCATGTTCAAGATGTAATTCTTTGGCCCTGAAATTTATAGAAGTAGCGTTAAAAAAATAAAAGTATACTAACTTTCAGTATCTTCTTGAGCATTCATTCTGAATAAATATAAGTTATTGCCTACATTACCACAACTATACAGAATAGCCAATAAAGTCAAATATGCTCAAAGTGCATATATAAATAAAAAAACGTGCACACACACAGAGTGTGATGTGATCTTTTGAAATGTAATGGAGATGGTTCCTGAGTAAATTACTCTGTTCATTACTGTTAACTGGGGATTCATTTCAATATATATATATATATATATATATATATATATATATATATATGTATCAATCTTAATGTTGTGTTAATGCTCTTAACACGTTGATGCTTTGTCTTGATATTGGAGTATATTTCTGTAGTAATTTATAAATAACTGATGAAAGTACTAAGTTCAAAATGCCACACACACTACTAATCTAAGGTAAAGGTCTTGTATGTTGAGCAAAAAACTTTCCTCTGAATTTTGTTCACATATACTGTGTTCTTCTAATAGTGTGTAATGCTACAGTAAATCATACCAGCATGCATACCAGAGTTGGCTGACCCTAAGACAAACCCGTCAGGTGGAAAGGCTGAGGTAAAGCAAAAGGTTTGGAGAAGATGGAAGAGGAAGGGAGAGGGGGAGGAAGAGCTGTGACAGAACTGACGAGTGTGATGGCTATCCTTGAATGTAAAAAAAAATAAATAAATAAAAAAGAGTGCACATCAAACATCACAAAGTATAAAAATCCTACTCTCTTCTTTTGCTGCCAAAACTTTGGTGGGAAATCCAAATCCATCATCACCCTTCTGGATTTGGTCTTTCAGACACAGGGTGATTTTTTTTTTTTTTCATTTCCCAGAGGGGTGAAATGAACTCTGCCATGCTAAAAATGACCAGGACCTTGATGCTTTATCTGAGGACGATGTACAAGGCTTCCACCAATAGACAAAACATACAGTTAATGAAGCACCGAGCTTTGTCCATCTACTACTTTGTCCATCTTCTTGGATGATTTTCATCTGAGGGAATTGCCGGTGGATATCTTGCAAGTCCTGTTTGATCCCTGCGACGAGCTTCACGCTCTTGATGTTCCTGAGATTGATCATTTCTGCCACAGTGGATCAACAGGACATCTGGCACAGCTCTCCCTCCAAGGCACCGATGAAAGAAGGGAAGGAGGTTTCTCCGAACCATGCCACCCCAGCCAAACCACTGAAACTGGGCATCCAGACCAAGGTTGGTCCTAATGGTCTCCCTTGATTGTTTTTCCCCATGGTGAATGTAGCTGTCCCCAAAAATGTAGATTTTGGGTCCCTTTGATTGTAAAACAAAAGGAAAACAACATCACCTTTCTATGAAACATGGTGCTGGTGTGTTTTTAAAATTTAACATATTTCATTTAATATTGCTATTTTATTTCTTCATATTTTACCAGGTTGCTGCTCTATGAGTGTATAATGGATGTAACTTAATGTTGAATACTTCAGTTTATATCATTCTCAAATGAAAAAAATAAGTTTTATGCTGAAATCACAATAGGCAAGATTTGATTTAAATGTCCAAAGACAAACTATCCATTGAAATATATTGACTAGATGAGAAAAGCAGAGGTGTGTTGCATTGCTAACTACCAGTTGCTAAGATATTGAATGCATGTGCTAACCCATCTAAAGCATAGACTGTATGAGCTAAAGATAGATGCTTTGGCTGTGATAGTTATGTTCAATTTCAATAATAAAGAAAATGATGTTACTTGTATTTTTAGAAATATAGTATATTAAGATGTGCTAAAAACATGGCTGGTAGTAGCAACAACAGGTCCGGACAGCACGAAACATGACAAATACTAGCTGATATGAAAGGACAATTACAACTTGCCCAATTTAAACTAATTCCTGAAGACCTCTGTCCATTTTTCTCTCGCAGATGGCCAAGTGGAAGTTTTGCTTCCAGTTCACAAACCTCTACTTCTTCTACTCTGTTTATTACAGCCATGCGTACATAGCCTATAGTACCAACCTCCGACCAAACTATGCTTTGCATAGCCTGGTTTATTCGCTCCAAACCAGTTGATGGAAAAGTGCCTAATTCGCATTTTCTTTTTTTTTCTTTTTTGTACCATTTCAAGTTTGCTTAAAATTCGCTTACATGGCTATTTAATAAGGAAATCAATAATTTGAAACAAAATATTGATTCAAAAATGATTTTACTTATTTAAAAAAAATAGTCTTAGATTCTACAGTTGGAACTGTGTTCATAGCAACATTAGCTCTGTAGCCTTCTTAAGATTAGCCGACCTAATGTTATAATTCACGTTAAACTGAACATTTCCATTGATGATGAAGTGAAACAAGGTGAATGGGACTTCTTTGGGAATATTGATGTTGACGTTTCCGTCCTCATTCATCTCTGTTTCCTTCTTGCCGGGGCTTTGCAGTTGACATACCTGGAAACACAATTGTTACTAATGTTACAACTGGAAACAATATCACTATTATCAGTACTGCTTATCACTAAAGCTAGTATGTAGCAATAGGCAACTAGGATCACCAGATCTGCTGCTATGGCCTGGATTGGAGGACAGGATCTCGGTCCACTTTTCCCTTTCTGTAATGGTTGGACCCCAGTAGTTTTTTTACAACAGGCAATGGCCTGTTATTCATAGCACCTGTCTGCTGTTCAGAAATAACAGACCGCAGAATGCCGTAATTGACCAATCAGAATTCAGTATTCAACAAAGCCATGTAATAAAAATAATTATCTCTCCCCTCATGTTTCCATTTCTAAAACCCCCAATCCCTTCAACTCCCCTTTCCCTCCTCTCAAACCACGCTCGCCCTTCCACCTCTTCTTTCTTTCCCTCTAAAGCAGCCTTCTCTTGATTTGGTCTCTCCTCACATTCTTTCCTCCAAGCTATTGCCTCTTTCTGCCTTCCCTTTTCCTCCCCCAGCTGAATCAGTCGCATACCCCAACTTCCCTCTGCCTTTCTCCCCCCAAAGCCAATCTCTCTATTCACTGTTCTAATTAGAACGTTCATTCCCTGTGACTCTGCCCCATACCTCTACACTGCTCGATGGGAGTTCTCCATGTTAAATAATGGATGAGAGCTAGTGAAGGACCTGTATGTGTGTGTGTGTGTGTGTGTGTGTTGGGTGGGGGGGGCGGGGTGGGGTTAGGGACTGAGTGAAATCTAGTGTGTGTAAACAAACAAGAATGAGTGTGTACTCTACAGTATGTGTGCGTCTGATTCTATCTTTGTGTGTGTGTGTGTGTGTGTGTGTGTGTGTGTAGGCCACAGGGACTGGCCTTTGCTATGGTAATGGATCATTGTCATCCAGCCTATTGCCTGAAGGACCCCTTCATCTGAGCCAGGAACCCATCATTCTACTTGGGCATCTCAACGGGCATCATGGGGGCCCTTTAGTCATTTAGCCTGGAGTAATGGGCCTTCTCCCAAGTTGCCACATGCACACACTTGTAAGCACAGACAGGCATGCAAAAGCGCACAAATGCAAAAAAAAAACACATTGTAATGCACTCAATCAAACTTATACCTGATGATATGTTCTAGTTTAAAGTCCCTGCAGTCTTTTACCCAGAAAGCTGATGTGTTTTTTTTTTTTTTTGTTAAACAAAGTGCCTGTGCCAGGAGAGGAAAAATGGAGAACAGGCAAACATGAGGTGAAAGCTTCATTAGGATGATCATTAAATATGGATAAACTCATTCCACAGATCAAAATAGAGACAGAGGAGCCGGGGCCATAAAGTGTGCTGGAGACGGGGGGAGAGGCGGTGTGGGGGGGGGGGGTGCAGGGTATTTTCACAGCAAATCACTTGAGAACTCACATGGTGGAGTTGCACTCACAGGAAATTTTCCTACATCTTCCTCTATCTAGATTTGAAGTCCCAGAAAAGATTTGTGTAAGTCAATATTTGAGGAGATGCTGCAGCGGCTGCAAACTGGTTTTATAATATTTGCTTTAATCTTCTTTTCTTTTGATTATGTTTTATAGTTTAACTCTGATTACAGCTTTTTGGATCACCCGTTGCAACCTCAGAAATGTCAGCTTGTGCGTCAAGTAATTGTGTATGAGAGGGTTTAATACAGAGACACGTATCCCTATAAACACACACTAAACCTATTACGGATATGTGCACACACAGACACACACAGAGCAGTCTGAAAGCTGTTTGTCATTGGGAGGTAAAGTCAGACTTTGTCCTGTCTGGATCTGGAAGGACACAATGTCATATCCAATGACACACATGCACACACACACACACACACCCACAGACACACACCTCTTTCTGTCTCTTAGTGTGTCTGGGCCAGCAGGATACTGTCACACCCTGAATGACAAAGACAAAAACATATCCTTTTGTCCATTTCTTCACTTCTCTCATCTCCTTCCACTCACTTAAATTTAACATGTTTGTCCACTGCTGGCCACTCGGGTGCATACATTACATACATCCATCCTTTCATCCATTTTCCGCCACTTGTTCGGGACCGGGTCGCAGTGGCATCAAACTGAGTAGAGAAACCCAGACATCCTTCACCCCGGCAACGGCCTCCAGCTCCTCCTGGGGGATCCCAAGACGTTCCCAGTCCAGAAGAGATATGTAGTCCCTACAGCATGTTCTGGGTCTGCCCCGGCGCTGAGGTGCTGTTTGGTGCCCTATGCACAGCACGTGATGTGCATGTATATATTATACATTTTCTGTAAGAAAGTTTCTTTGTTTAAATGTTTGCCATGGTGTGGTCTCCCTTTTGTTGTGACTTCCTGAGCCGGGTCACAACAAGAGCAATTGGTCAATTTGATCAAAACTATTTGAACTTAAGTTGTGAGCAGAAAGCTGTATGATCCTGGGCTCAAGCAAGGTTGGTTTAAGTGGCAGCAGCTGGTGAATTCTTGGATAATTCTGAGAACATCAGTTTAAATAAAAAAAAAAAAAAAAAGTTCTGTCCTGCGACATGCGTGAAGGATGATGTGTGACTCATTCTTTAAATAAAGCTGACTTTACTTCACCTGCAGCTCTGTCCTCTGTCTCTCTCTGCCCCACTTTCATCACTCCTCTTAAAGTATTCCCTCTCCCTCCATTCATCCCTCTATCCCAAGACACTAGACAGCTCTCTCCTCTAATACACCCACCCCCTCTCAAACATCCTTCCCTCCTGTCACCTCTTACTCCCCTTCTTTCCATGTGCACCTCCCCAACTTGATCCCTCTTGCCCCTTCTTACGTTTAAACGATCCCACCTTCCTCTGTTCCTTCTTTCTCATTAATCATTCCTCTTACTTACTTAGTTTTTGTCACCCCCCCCCCTCCCCTTTTCTCTTCTTTTTAGTACCATCTTTCACACTGATCCATCCATCCCTCCTGGCACTCTTTTCTTGGATGCTTCTATTTTGTTTTTTCCTCTCCTTCCCTCTTAGTCAATTGCTCATTTTCTCTTTCGATTTCGCTCCCCCTTTTCACTTCATCTTGTTCATCTCTCTATCTCCTCTGTATTTTCTCTTTTTTTCCCTTCCAACGTTTCACTCTTTCTTACTATACTTTACTTTATACTTTTACTTTCATTCTTCTGTTTCTATGCTGTTATGTCAGTTTTAGGTTTCGGTCAATCACTGTGCATCATTTTTTTCAAGTGCTATATAAACTTGACTCCTTGTCTTTTCTTTCTCCTCTTCTCCCTCAATCCCTCCTACTCTTTCTCCTCTTTGTCTCTGACCTCTTGTCAGTCAGCTCTTTCCTCAGCCAGCTGGCTCATCAGCACTAATGAAAATCCTTTACACTTTATTAACCAGGACTAATGAAGCGCCCCACCACTCACCCTCTGTGTACTTGTGTGTTTGTATGTGTGTATGGGTCCATGTACTATTATCTAAATCTTAGGTGAATGGGTGTAGATTTGTATTTTGTGTTGTTACAACATGTGTGTTTGACAACAGGTTTACAATATGTATGTGTGTGTGGAGAAACACCTAGGGGCTAAGCACAAGCGCATTTTTCCCAGTATGTAAAGTGTGTATGTGTTGTGATGTTTAAGTATGTTTTTATGTGTATTTGTAGCCATGCTAGTGTAGCCTGGTCATAAATGATGGGACCGGACACAGCAAAATTCTTGTTGTGGGTCTTTTAATTGCCCGACTTCACTCAATAAAGAGCAGCGTCAATTCTGTAATTTTTAGGGTCTAAGATAACCAAAATGATTACAAAACAATATTACTTTTCCCTCGTTTTGTTCTCGATTAACATCAGTGAAACCAATAAGGAAGCAGGTATTTCTCCTATGAAACACCTTCCCTGAAAGCTTGATATGGGCTTGTAGCTCCTGACTGTCTACTATAGTGCTAATAACAATGGTGCAGATAACACAGCATTTTTATCTCCCCTCTAAATTCAGCAGAAGCATACAAAATGGGTGCATTTTAGTGAAAATAGTTAGCATACACCCCTATGATGCCATTATTCTATCCACCAGTTTACTTTATCACCACTTACGCTGCTCTGCTGTTCAGTGTTTGCCCTCAGCGTGGCGGGAATATCACACACATAACACGTTTTTACCAATCTACAAAAATCAGCAAGAATACAGAATCATCATTCATCAAACTTAGTCTGCTGGCTTAATTATACTCTCATCTACTGACGCTGCTAACCATTGTTAGGTCTGAACAAGGTTTATCAGGATATTTTTCTGACAAATAAGTGAAAAATACACACTTTGTGGTCACTAGTTTCGCGGCACTGCAGCTCCTGGTGCGTGGGAGCTCTGCACTCTCGCGAGATCTACCCTTAAACTGGTCTTAAAGTGACAGCGCTGCCTCAACACAAAGAAACAGCAAAGGGCCCCAAAGACACTCTCTACCCCTTGTTCACCTGGCTACACTAGTGTGATGACTCTATGGATCGCAATGTCAGTCTGTCTTTGGTCCAGACTGAAATATCTCAACAACCATGATGTGGATTGCCATGACATTTTGTACAGACATGTTTGTGCCCTAAATGATGATTTCTGACTTTGGCTATCCTCTGCCTTTACCTCTAGCACCACCAGCAGGCTGACATTTGGCTTTTAGTGAAATATCTTGACAACTATTGAATGGATTTCCATGAGATTTCATGTCCCCCTCTGAATTAACCTTCCTGTAACATTACATCCATAATGTTATGGGTCAAATGACTGTTTAAATACACTCACAAACACCCCAAAATCTCCCCTCACCAAAGCATCTCTAACATTGAATTAGTTGGATCTTTGAGCTCTTTGGTGTCAGGTGCAGTTCAGTAGCCCCTGGCTGTATGTGCACTTACACACATACACACACATTTTAGCTAAAAAAATGACTTTAGAAATGACTCGTGGTACACACACATTCACAAAACCACAAATCCATACATGTACAAATTCCCGAGCAGCATTAAATCTTTTGCTTGACATCTGCCTTTAGTTTTGGTTACACACCCACTGAGCAGATTGACTCTATTGACTTAGAAGTGTTATAGTTGTAGCTCAATGGGACTCCAGGTGGATTGGGAGACTCAGGCTCTGCTAACCTTTTCCAGTAGCCTGAGGGTGGAGGGGCCGAGAGAGAAGGAGAGCAGGTTAGAAAGAAAAAAAAAGAAGAATTTAAAGGAAGTCGATTTATACAGAAGTGAAGAACGGCCGTACTTGCAATTATTTTATTTTTTTAATGCCATTATCTCAAGATCACGGGTTAATTATTTCGTTATCTCGAGAAAACAAGCTTTGTTATCTCGAGATAACGAGATAATAAAACAGAATGAGAGAAAACAGAACGAGAGAAAGATTTATCTGCAACAACAAAAGCTGGTAGAAAATAATAGTATTTTCATTCCAATCCCAATGGTAATGTGGCTGTCAAACAGTTTCCAAAAAGCTTCGTATTGTAAAGTGCAGTCTGTGTGTAACTATTCTGTGTGCTGTTTTTGAATTGGCAATTTTCTGGGCCCTCAGACCCCGTCCTTCATTCTAAATAGCAGAGAAAACTAAACGGAAAGCAATTACAGAGAACAAGCAATCACTTATGCTGAGTTCTCTTACACACAAACACAGCTTTATGTGCTGTACATGCCACCGGTAATGAACGCACATGAATGTTATACATGCACACCGCTGACAGGCCACACAAATGCACACACACACACACACCAGTTAAGAGGCTCTTTGTGGGACAATGAGGATTTGGCATTTCCTAAAAGGTTATATAGAAAGAACATGAAACCAATGAGGCTGTGTGTGTGTTCAGACTGATGAGCAGTGTCAGGTCACTGTCAGAGGTCTCTCTCACCCCTGCCTGTCAATCTCTGTCTCTGGCATGGACATACAAACACACACACACACACACATGGTCTGACTGAGTCTTGGCTGCCATTAAACTGTCACTAGGCGCTGAGCCAGGTGGATGTCAACCTCTCCAGCAGCCAGACTGCCTGAATGATGTCTGTGGTACAATAACAACAAGAAGGAGGGACAGAGGGAGGGAGGAGTGGAGGAAAAGGAGGATGGCTGGACTGCTAAACTCTGAGTGTAAACATTTAGATTTGGGTCTAACTGCAACTTTCAGCCTGTCAGGTTAGGTCTGAATTCCCCACCATCATCTACAATCTCTGGTGTTATCAGATGAAAAAATTAAGATAAGACTGGAGCAGTGATCACAATTCAAGCCATCCTGCCTTGTTTGCAGAGACTTGAGAGATTAGAGTTTTATACAACCTGTGTAGTTTGGCCATCAGTCCTATCAGTAATAACAACACTGAAATCACTGCTGAGATCCAGTAATGCAGTGACTTTGCTAAAAAGAAGTCAGATGTGGCAAGAAACCTCCAGGTTAGCCGAACATTGGAAGGGAAAACAAAGCAAAAGTTAAAATCACTGGTAAAAATATTAACTAAACTTTGACCTACCAAGCTTCCTGTAGTTTTGCATGCTTAGTTTTCCTGTGAAATGAGGGATAATTACCAACATTTAGAATGTGCTCATCATCGGTTTAAACTTCAAATATAGTGGTTTAGAAAATCTGGTTAAACTGTTGACTTTTTTTGCAATAACACTGCTCCGCTATGCAATCTTGGTGAGCACAATATAATAATAACAGATAGAAATAATGGAGAAAAATAAGAAAATGAGACCTAAGTTGCAATAAAACTTTCATTACGTCACACAAATGAGGACTTGAGACTTGAACTTGATTACTTTGAGACTTACTTTAGACTTGACTGACTAAAGACTTAACTTTAAACATGAAAGCAGAAAGTCTCAAGGTTTGAGCTGCGTAGACCCCAGAATAATTAAATATAAATAATAAAGTGCCAGGCAGGCCGTACATAGCCACACTGCTTGTATATTTATCTATTGGACCAGTATTTGGTATCACATCTATTGGTGTGAGTCAGGGTTTCTCACTGAGGATCATTACGGCACGTCTCTGTCAGCCTGTGGGCCGCAGCTGTATGGGCTAAGATGATGCTCATTATTGCTCTATGCAGCCTGTTAACACATGAGAGTGAACACACATTTGCTTCATGTTGGGATGTTTCTGTGATGAACATACACGCCTACATCATGCCTATGTGCTTGTGTCCAAAGATGACATAGAGCTCCCATTAGCAGAGGGCAGTGAATCTGTGTGTGTGCCTTAAAATGAGTGCATGTGGTTTGAGCATCTGAGGCACTGGGCCACAATGTAGTTAAATGTGTGTGTGTGTGTGTGTGTGTGCGCGTGCGTGTGTGTAATGACACCAGCCTACACCAGACACTGTAAAGACTTTGGTACAGACACAAGCCAAGCTCCAAATGGCAGAGCAGACGGGCGGCCCGACAAACTGTTCAAGGCTTTATGTGTGGAATGCAGAAATCATGGGTGTGTATGTGTGTGTGTGTTTGTTTGTTTGTTTGCCTGCTTGTACATCATCTGTGCATGTGGGCCTGGAGGGCAGCAGACATTATGGAAGGCTAACAGAGTCTATTACAGCTACATTAAGCCTTTTGTCACATGGGAGTGAACGCATACTGGTGTTATTGGGCTATTTATTTGATTAACATGCATAGTCTCCTGTCCCACCTACACAAACACACACAAAGAGACACTCAGAACATTGTCTTACTTCTCTCTCTCTCTCTCTCTCTCTCTGCTACTCATAAAGAGCTTAAGTTAAACCAGAATTTCTGTGTTTTGTTCCAGAAAATATGTTTTTGTTTATTAAATATTTCAGTTTTTAGCAGTTTCTCACAAGCCCCAGACTGCCATGTGTTAAACTTCACCAGCGTTATATCAATAAACTGAAAGCTTGTGATGGTGGCAGCAATACACTGCCATTGGATGGTTCAAATTCTAAAAGTAAGGACCATTGTAGATACTCGTTTATCTTAGAATAAGGATGTTAAATCTCAAGAACACGTTTCACATAAAAAATGAGAGAAAAACCTCAATGAGTGATTGCAGTGAGTCAAAGATAGCAGTGGAGTAGCAGCTAGCCCAGATGTGATGTCCATACTACACTTTTTTCATTCAATCTCAGTCCCTCTTCTCCTGTCAGACATTTGCATTTATCTTAAAATCTTGGACATATGAAAGTGCAGAAGTGAAGCCTCGCTTTTGGCTAACAATACATGTAAAAGCCTGGTTTTCAAACTCTTCTGTCTCATTAATTCAACAGACTCCATAAATGTCCCGTACAGCAGATGTTAAAGTGAATTTAATGCTTTGGTGCATGTCCTTGGTTGTTGCCTTCCTCCTTGCGGTATTCTCTCTTGCTAGATTATCCTCAACACAGGTTGAGGATTAGTAACCAGGACGCTGCTGAGGTTTTTGTTTTTTCCAAATGTAAATTTCCAATACTTTGAGCACAGTGAACCAAAAAATTGGGGTAGTGACATGAAATAACTGAAACTATAAGCATGTATAGATATGGTAGACAGGGTAAGCAGAAAAAACGGTAAGTAGGGAGTAAGTAGTGTTTTTTTCTTTTGTTTGTGATTTGGGACATACTGACACTTAATTGTCAACTCATTTCTATTTTTTTTTCTTTAATTAGTCTTAAATTTAATTTCAGATACAATTAAAACAACTTATAAACGGCAAATCTGAAGATACAATCAATCTTTTCCACCCTCAGTACCCCTCTGAGCACACACACACACACACACACACACACACACACACACACACACACACATACACACAAAGGTGCAAGACCTGTTTCTCCAATCTCTCAGGGACTTGTCTCACTCCCTCTTTCAGCCTTTTATAGGCTGATTTTAAATTAACATCTGCTTCTACTCATAAAAAAGAACCTGGAGGATTCATTTCAATAAGAATAGAAAAAAAGGAATGCTTAATTAATTTAGAGGGAGATGAACTCTGAAAACTAGGCTGCCCTGGCCACCTGTAAGGAAGAGAAAAACAACTTATTCAAGCGTTAAGCCTTTAAGTAATATATTGTTGCCTTCTTTTCAACAATGGCATGAGATAATTTCACTAATTTCTGGTGCAGCTAAGCTTGGTTAAATCAAGCCATACCTTGAGAAAGGAATGTCTGAAAATAATTCGAAATATGGAAACTCAAAAAGCCTCCAGTAAGTGGAAAAAACAATTAAACAAAAAGGATTTTTTCTCACTCTGGCCAGACATTTTCTTCTAATGAAAAACCAGATGAAGACTCAGTGCAGACTGACAATGATGTTATACTGTAGGATTAAAAGACAAAAATGTATTTCATCTCGCTCTGATTAGTTTTTCTTTTTTTTTTCCTGCTCTCTTTCAGATTTTATGGTCTGTCTGTAAATAAAGTATTGGATTCATATTTGTGCCACAAATTTACCTCTCTACCTTCCACTCACAGAACCCCAGCTAAGATTACATTCAATGTGAGAAAAATTTTAATAGAACATAGCAGCTTTGCATTTCTTTGTGGTACATTTTTTTCAGGCACTTATTTGCGGTATAATTAATGTAAGACTCAGATTTCTCATGCAACTTAAAGCCACCATCTTTAAACATTGCTTTTTTCCAATGTGAAAAGCTTAATTCTGAGGTGAAAACAGATTCTGACACATTAGGCAGGGAGAAGTATCTGCATGCATAACGGTAGGCTGAATATTTCCTTTGTTAGTATTCGAGCCATGAATACAGGTTATACCACGATGGACTGACTGACCTCCTCCTCTCACCTTGGATAGTTTTTGAAAAATCTTTAAACGAGGTTGAGTGGGACCTGCTGCTCTTGACTGTGAAATATATGAAAGTGAGCAAAGCATGATAATCTGATCATGTGTCATGTAAGTCATAGATGTGACTCATTGGGGCATTAATACAGATAAAAGAATTGAAGGAATTACAAGATATTAAGTACAATATATTTCATATGAAAAATGAAATATTAAGACATACCATGAGGTCCAGGTGGGCCAACAAAGGCTGCCACATCACTATCCCCATGTGACACTGCATGGCCTGCAGGTACTGCTGGATGCACTGTTTCCCGCTTTGGGACAGTGAGGGGAGTGGGGGACCACTAACTGAGACCATGCATGTCACGGTCGTATTAACATACTGTACATTCCCAGTCCAACTGCATACAGGTGGGCGTCTATATGCTTCATAAAGCCCTCAGGAAGTCTTCAGCTAAGCTTTAAAGAGTTGATGTTATATGCACTGCCTCTTCAGTACATACTACACCAGCATAATCTGGACCCCTCATGTGTTTCCTCTTCTGGCTCGGGCATTTCTAAGCCCTGTAAGCCCCATCACACACTCACATGTGTACACACTCACAATTAGCCGCCCACTCAGTGCATTCTTCACTTATATGTAACTCTTCTCTGCAGTGTGCATTGACATATTTGGTGTAGCATTAATCCTTTTGGCACACCTACGCTACACTCTTTGGGTGATTATTAAAGTGTCACATCACATTTGGCTTCAGCGTCCAGGACTGATGAGGCTTTGAAGGATTACGGACGGGAGCTGAACATAAGCAAACATAACGCAATATCAGGCTTAAGTTCAGATAGACGAGTGAATACACAAACAAACGTGCTGCATGTATACATAGTATTAAGACAGTGGCACATTTTTCACTGTGTAGGTTACGTCATGCAGCACACTGGAATTTAAAGGATAGGTTCACAATTTTTCAAATCTGTCTTAAAACAACAGTCATCTGTCCATATGAACAGTGAAAGAGGTTTTCCTCGCTGTAATCATTCCTCCTGTTCATACTGGCTATTTAAAGATCCCCTTCAAATGCGCTTTCAGTGTTAGTGATGGGGGCCAAAATCCACAGTGTGTCCACACAGTCATTTCATGCAAAAATGCATTAAAAGAAGCTTATATGAGGCTGAATTAGTCATATCAAGCAGATATCTGCTACATTTACAGTCTTTTTAGCATCAAATTCCCTTTTTGTGTTTCCTCGGACAGTGTTTCCCTGTTGAGCTGCGGTGGAAGTATAGTAACAAAAAGAGGGACTTTGGCACTAAAAAGACTGTAATGTTGAACGATATCTACTTGATTTCACTAATTTAGAGTGCTGAAGCTTCTTTTCAAAACTTTTCATTACATTTCTTCTAATGGCCTGTATGAACAGGAGGAATGATCATGGCAAGAAAAACCTAATTCAATGTTCATTTGGGCACCTGAAAATTGTTTCAGACAGACTTTGGAAATTGTGAACCCTTTTTTTAACTGAGGAAATGACAAGGTTAAATTTCTGACTTTCAGCTGTAAACCTTGGCAAGTTATTGATGCATTTTATGTCAAAATTCACAACCCCTTTTTCCCCAATGTCATAAATAAATCAAAGTAGAACACACAGACACCAGATACTGCTGGAATCGCTGGGATTCATGCTTTCTGGGAATAACTTCTAGATCATAACTTTATATATATAATACTTATTATTGTTCTCAGCAGTGTCATGCTCACTTTTGTGCACTAGCTGCCAAATATCTTGCAAGCATTGTGGCTCTTTCTATAACGGTCCTGTCATGTGTGAATAAAGCCCTAAAGAACATCTATGAAACCAACACCTACGTCTGAATGAGAGCTTATATCATGTAGTGACTGTGCCATAAACCTGTAAGTGGAATGAAAATGTATCTGTATCTGATGTGTTTACATCCAGATCAGATGAAGAGTTTGGGGATTGTAGCCCTTAAATTTTCATACATAGTCAGACAGAGAGACTTGACATCCTGACTACAGGAGGCATTTCAGAAACTTTTTTCAGTCATCCGTCTCAGCATGTGTGACAGAAGAGATATGCCTGTCATGCCATGTCTGCAGGCAGCATAACGGCTCGCATTTCACTCATGCTTTACATGTGACCATGTTGTGTTTGATGTATGCAATTACAGTGATTGTGTCTTGATCTCTGAGCGTTGCAAAAAGGTTGACCTAAACTGGAACCTACAGTGTCAAAACATATGCTGTGTAGACACTGATGGAGGACTGAAACTTCTGGTGTCACCCTGCTTACAAAACCTGTGTAGACACAGTGTAAGTGAAACACATGAAAGGAACATGTTTGGACATAAAAAAGACAGCAAATGACAGCTGTGGCAATGAAAGTCAGATTTTTAACCTCAGGTTAATTGTTTTATTTCAAATCCCATGTACATAAGGGACAACATAAAGGAAAATTAAAGCTGCAAGCTGCAATGAACAGGCGCTTGCACCTCGCGTGCATCGGAGGGAGCGGCAGCTGTGGCATCACTATTGGAGGTCTGTTGACACAGCTCTGAATTGTCAGGATTATTGGACACTGTGTGAATGGGTAAAACATTATTTCCTGTGTGCAGTATGTGGTGCTGGAGATGACTTATTAGAAATTGTGTATACAAACTATGTGTCATTTAGGCCTCAATTCATGTTGCATGTAGGCAATACTATACAAATGAAATATTAATGCAGCAATACATATACCAAATGGCAACTGACATGGATATACATGTACATGAATATTGGACATTGCATGTAGGAGATAACTATCACTTCCTGTTTCCACTATGTGCCACTTGAGAACACTCACTAATTATACGTCATGTTGCTGTACATCATGTGTCGAGCACACCGTGTAGATTTCATGTAAATTGGATGATGTTTGTCACTTAAGGCTGACTTCCTGTTTTTAGTAGGTGGTGCTGTGAATATGACTGAATATTGACATGTAGACATGTTCAGGTCTGGACTCTTATCAAATAATCAAATCAATCAGTCAAAGGGTATGGCTCCAAGAGGCTTTTTTTAAGTCTCGAGATCATCTGCCTACAAAATTTTGTACAAATACATCAAATCTGAAGGTGGGGGCTTTGACTTTGAAATTTTTTTAGGGGGCGCCATTGAGTCATTTTGCCACACCCAAACCCAAGATCATTTCAGATATCAAGTTACGCCACTTCTGATGCATGTGTAAAGTTAGTTTTAGAGCACCCCGAGCACCTCAAAAATGCTAAAATTAATTAGGGGGCGCTACAGAGTCGGCGTGCCACACCCAAGCCCAATTGTGATACTAATTGAAGTACTAGTTCGGACATAAGTGCAAAGTGCATCCTAAAGGCCTCAAACGTGTTCATAAAACGAAAATTGATGCATGCAATGAAATCCAAAATGGCTGACTCCTGTTGGGTGAAAAAAATTGAAAAAATATGTACTATGTCCAGAACGTTGAGGGCAATGAACCCACTGAATGTCATTAACATCAAAGAAACTTTGTTCCAAAATGGCCACAAGCCCAATCATTGCAGAACTTTGCAATTTTCGCCAGTTCTGACATGTCTGCCAATTATAATTATGATTATCATAATAATCTTTACAAAAAAAGGGTCGTCACACTTTCAGTGCCAGGGACTGTTGGGCCCTAGTACTTTCATGCTCGGGCCCTAAAAATGAAGACACACAGACTGACACACACACGTCATGACAGCAGACCAGAACGATGCTTACAGTAAATAGCCTTGAAGCCTGTGAGATGTTTGTCTTTGTCACACAGAGACTGCATAGAACTAGATTTTCTCTGAAAGCTGATAGAGTCTGTCTTTGTCACACAAACATATATAACATACATGTATGATGCACATACAAAGACAGCAGATGCCTGGAAACCTTACTTGGCCTTGTAACATCTGAAGAGGTTTCAGGGTGTTTGTGTGAAAGTTGTTACAGTCTGTCCCTCTGTTGCCTCTGGCAAGAACACCTGCCACACTATAGCCATGTTTCCACTACATGGTACCAGCTCGGCTCGATTCTACTCTACATGCTTTTGGTACCAGGTACTTTTCTGGTTTTTCCACTGTGGATAGTACCCCCTCAATGTAGCTGGCGGATTTGTGCAGGATGTCCCGTGTCGCACAAATGATGATTCTAGTGACGATTCTCTCTGACCAATCAGTTGACTGCGGTGTCTTCACAACACCTTTTAGTATCAGCTCAGCTCGCTTGGAACCTCAATGTAGGTGATACCGATAAAAGTACCAGGTACTATCCACAACCTTTGCCCACGGAAAGCCAAAAAAGAACGGTTCCAAGCACGTAGAGTCAAGTTGAGTCGAGTTGTACCATGCGGTGGAAAAGTGGCATTAATTCAGGTCCATGTGGAGGCTACACAAAACTACACACACGGAGACACGCACACTTCCCTTCAGACACTGTCACAATACTGATGTGAGTCTGAGTCACTTCTTTACCTTGAAGATTTTTAGCTGCCGTGCTGTTTCAAATTAACTGACAGTGGTGGAAAGTAACTAAGTACATTTACTCAAGTACTGTACTTAAGTACAGTTTTGAGGTACTTGTACTTTACTTTAGTATTTTCTTTTAATGCTATTTTATACTTCCACTCCACTACATTTCAGAGGGAAATATTGTACTTTTTACTCCACTACATTTATTTCACAGGTTTAGTTACTTTTCAAAATTTAAATTTTACATAAAATAACAGAATGATAAGATTATAAATTGCACTGCGTTACTAAAGATTTCCCAAACATATCGGTTTGTGGGCCCTCATAAAAAAATGGTCACATGGTTTCAGATAAATAACCATTTGAGGCACAAAGAGGTAAAACTCACAAAAATGCCATGATTAGAGAAAACCTCTGAAAAATGAATCCAAATGTATGTAGCATAACTATATTTTTTCTTCTTTTAATAAAATGCTGCTTATGCATCGACTCATCAGTATTAATGATGTACTTTGTTAAATGTGTTTATCAGTGAATCAGTCACAGCCCGATTTTCTGCAAAACAAGTACTTTAACTTTAGTATTTTAAGTAAAATTAGCTTGTACTATTTCTATACTTTTACTTAAGTAGGATTTTAAATGCAGGACCTTTACTTGTAATGGAGTATTTTAACATTGCTGTATTGATACTTTTACTTAAGTAAAGGATCTGAATACTTCTTCCACCACTGGTGACTGAGCAGATATGAGCTCTGTGTTTGGCTAAAGGAGAGTTTGGCTGTGAAATGAGGCTGTTGGGGGCTGCTGTAGGATCAAACATTGGGCTGAATGATTTGTGTTTAAACTGAAATCATGACGTGAAACGATGTGTTTTTAAAATCGCTGAGAGCTGCTATTTTCATTATAACTTACATAATTAACGGTGTCTTAGCAAGCTGTTGGATGTGAAGTCGGCCATTATGGCAATTTACTTAGCTGTAGCCAATTAAAGTGAAGTCTATGAGCTAGCTAAACAACAAAAAAGACAGTCCACCCTTGTCACTTTGATCTTTGAAAACACAGTGTCTGTTACCAGTTTAAAAATTCCAACAGAGTGGTCGATCCTGCTCGCTTTCAGAGAGGTAACTGCCAGATAGTAGCAGTAGGAGTAAATGACAGACAGTAGGCGAACAGAGTTGTCAGAAACTCATAGTTAAGCTTTGAAGCACATGGTATTGTTATTTAAAGGATATGGCTGGCGATTTTCTATATTTTCCTTATTGTCAACAAATCTCATGCAGAGCCAAAACCAACAATGAATTGATCTACTTACAAGTATTGTGTATGTATCCAAAGCCTGATATATCTTATTCCTGTGTGGGTGTAAATGATTGAATGAAACATTTTAGCCAAATTGACTTTTCTTTGAATGACTGGTTTGAACAGTGGGAGATTGCCTTCATTAAATGTATAACTCTGCAACCTTATACACACACAAATTAATACTATATGACAGAGAGGTTGTGACCAGACAATTACATGTTTGGACTTACTTACTTTGTCCTGTTACTTCATGCCAGCTCCTTTTTTTGTGAGATCACCCTCTGTGCTGTCCAAAATGAAAAAAAAAACCCAGACCTAAAGATCTATTCTATTATGTGAAAATACAATTTAACTCAGCTTCCGTGTGGACTAATTGCACAGTAGTAACTGTTGACAAATACAAAAGATTTTCCCTACTGCTGTGTGTGTTTGTTCATTAGATTGTAGACCTGGTGCAACAGCACTCTGCAGTTCAGAGAGGAAACGTAACAAATATGAGCAGCAACAGGAGGCCTGCCAGTAATTGCATGTTTATGTTTTATACAAAAGCACAGCATGATGCAAATGTGCGGGAGTGTGTGTGTGTGCCTGTGTAAATGGAACAGGCTGTGTTAGAGGGAGAATGACTTTTGTAGTGTGTGTGTGTGTGTGTGTGTGTGTGTATGTGAAGTCATATAACAGCCCAACATGAAGTCAGTGTGTGTTCCCTTCCATGTGTCAAAAGGTTTCATACAGCAATAATGGACGCTGTTTGTCTTGTATTATCACTGCTACCCTTAAGGCCTACAGACACACATACAGACTTGCTGAATATAGTATGTTGCCACCCTGCAGGTAGACTAGTTGCCTGCATGGTGTTTTCCTCTTAGAACAAAGAGGCAGAGAGAGCGAACCCTGGGAGGGGACTGTTAGAAGCTAGAGAGATAACAACAGACAGATATGACAGTGAAGAAGACGTACAGCAAGCAAACATGAACATGGGGGGTTTCGAGATGGAACAAAAAGAAAAGGAAATGGCAAAGAAAGTGAAAAATGTAATAAAATAAAGAGAAGTGGTAGAAAAAAGAAAATAAAGGCAAAGGGAGGGAATATTTTTCCTCATTTAAAATTCATTTCAAATAACAGCCAACCAAATCAGTGAAACTCAACACCTCCTGCAACTGTTTCACATTCAAAGCCTTCCAGGAATGGGATGGGTCATGCCCTTTGGGCTGCTAAGAGGGTTTTACTGTAAAACCTCTGCATAGGAAATGTTTGGTTTAATTGACAGTAGCTTGACACGGATAAAAAAAAAAATAGCAAAGTAGGATAAAGCTGAAAAAAGGGAAGAGAAAAAGAAGGAGAGGAGAGAGGAGAGGGGGAAAAGGTGGAAAGAGAAGCAGTGAGATGAGAATTCTTATCTTCAGTCACAAGTTCTCGGCTGTATCAACTCCATCTCACCACTTTTCATACAAATATCATGATTATCTTCATCAAGCAGAACTCCTCAAAGCTTGGTACAAAAGTTTTCACAGCAAAACTAATTTCAGAGTCTGATGGCACTCTGAAAAGACAAATGTGTGTTGTGGTCAGATTGTGTGATACACAACTGCCAGTCACAGCGGTAAACCAGCCTGGGGGAAATACCTGAACATAGACGGTCATTATAATTTGAAACCTGCAACACAGATTTGTAGAGATACATCCTGAAGTAGCGTTTTTTCTGAATACGACACTGAATCTGTGCTCTGTGGTTATCAGCACGAATATGTGGATTTCAAAAGATTTATGCTCAGACACTTCCACTTGGAGATAAAGCTGCCATTTACTGAGGCAGACTTCCATTATCGGGAGAGCAAGTGGCATGTGTGAGCCAGTTTTGAAGTAGATTTTGAAGGTTGCATTCCAATATGAGATATCAACAACTGGGGAAAAAGTAATCCCTAACATAATGACTGATAGGACAGTACTGAAAAGCCTTATGGCGCATGCTTTGGTAAAAGGCCAGTTTGTAATTGACAAGACCTTTACAGATGGGAGGGTTCAAATGGTAAAAAACAGATTTATTTTGGTCCTAAGCCATTGAGACATTTATTAACAAACAGCAGTAATTTAAACTAAATTATATGTACACAAGAAGTCTGTGCAAAGACCTGAAAATTGTCGTAATGTTGGTGTGATTCAGTCTCCAAATGAGCTGAAGTTGCCTGAGAGTCTTTTTCAGGAGACCTGAACAGAAACTGTTATGATAATCTAACTGGAAACGCAAACATCGACAAGCATCTCTAAGTGATGCTTGGACATGAATCCTATGATTTTTATGGTAGTAGTATTCACTTAATGTGACTGTTAAAGTTTAATTCTGAATCCACGATTACACCAAGATTTCTGACTTAGTTTTGGTTGTCAAAGACAGATTTTGATTTAGTTTTAGTTAATAGTCTTTTGACTAAAATGCCTTTTAGTTTTAGTCATATTTTAGTCATCTGAATTGTTTTAGTTTTAGTCCAGTTTCAGTTGACTAAATATAAGATTTTAGTCAACAGCTTTAGTTAAAGTGTAATGCATTATTTAAACATTTCTCTGGAGTTACCAATTAATTTTCTGTATATACACAGATTGCTCTACAAACTCATTATAGACTCCTGGAGGAAACATCTATTTACCTGTTGTTATGGAATGATATTAAGTTTTGAATGTGTAATAAACACAGTCTTAACTGTGGTAATATGAAATGTCTTTATTTATCTTAAAATCAAATACAAATAAAACCAAGACTTGTATGAAAGAAACAAGAATACGGCCTTAGTTTTTTGCAAAAGACCATCTCAGACAATAATAAAATAACAGCAATCAGCTTTAAGCCTACTCTCCCTGAATAATACTGTACTGTCTCCATCATTAGAACAAAGTCCTCATCTTCAGTTGTGACCAGTAATCCTGTGTGCCCAATCCATTTAGCTCTGCCCTCCTCCTAGAAGCACTTAGAGGAGCTGTGGAAATATTCTGCTGGGATGGACTCGCTCTATTTGCACTCAGCGGCCCATCCTTGTCATTGGAGGTCTTCTGCATCTGTGAGGTTGAATAAGGGGAAAAAATATCAAGTTCAGATTTTTCTTTCTCTCTCACCCCCTAACCTCCCCTCTCTCACTCATACACACACACACACACACACACACACAGCTCTGAGCTGTCTCTATACTACATTTCTGCTCCTTTCTCCTGTCATACGTCTAACATTAAGTAACAAGTTAACATGAACATTGAATGTAACATTATGTTTTCTTGACACGTCAGTGTGGTACTGAAAGCTCAATGTGCACATTTCTTCATACGTGGATTCTTCTGTTTGTTAGATATTTCTTTCAATTTGAGGACAGTGAAACTTTACACTTATTATTTTTAGGGTGTCAATCAATCTTTTAATTTACAATCTAAGATTAGCAACTCTGGGTCATTCACTTCTCTAATCAGTACAGGACAGTTGTGGTTTCTTTTAGCTTGTATTGTATTACAAGTTTAGTGAAAACACACCAGCTCAGGTTAGCTGATAAAATAACGTTAGCTTGAAGAACAAAAAACATTTAGGTCTGCTTACCTTTGCATGAATTTCGGGCTCGTCTGCAAATGTCACTTCAAGTTTGTTGTGTTTTTACTGGTGATTGTTGCTCCACACAGTTTACAAAGGGTCTTGATTTTTCTTGACATCAAATGTGAAATTTATCCATATGTCTGATCTCTTTCCAACTCAGCTCTCTCTAACATTTTTGTCTCATCTATATTTGTGTCTGTAGATTTTGTCATAGTTTTTGTCATCATAAATTAGTTTTATTTAGTTATCATCTCATTTTTGTCAGTGAAAAAATGTTGATGAAAACTATGACGAAAATTATTCATCAACGAAATTAACACTGAGAGGCAAGATAGTTTTGTCCATGTTTAGCTGGAGGAAGTTGAGGCACATTCAGATACAGATTTGTTCAGTGCACTTGCACAGATAATCTATGACTGTATTCCCATGGTGACAGAGACAGGTACAATTGGTTTATTGTTATGCATAATTTGGCCTAATGGAAAAGTATAAATCTTAAAGTGACAATAATGTATCAAATGACAAATGAATGTGTAATGTCAGAGGTGTTGCTCGTAGTAGCATGACATTGTTAATGCAGCACAAATCCGCTTTAGGAGCACAAACCTTGGAGATGGTGGTTTGCATCCTGTCTCTGACCAACAGTCAGTGTCGTTTACTTTTGACCACAATTTTTCCCTGAACATAACCAAACAGTTTTAGTTGCCTAAACTTACTCACACATGACAGTCTCTCTCTCTCTTTCTCTCTCTCTCTCTCTCTCACACACACACACACATAAACATACGTACAACATTACATAAAACATACAAAAACACTGACACATTTACACACAAAAAATACAAAAGAATGTGCACATAAAACACACATGCAAGCACATCTTTACACTGACGCGCACACACAAAGATAAAGATTCCACCCACTGTATCAGAAAAATGACACGTTGGAAGAGGAGGCGTGTGCACCGGTGTGTGTTTATGTTTGTTTTTCCCCATTCTTCCACCTATCCATCTACCTATCTGTCCATCCATTGATGCAGCTTTCCCTTTAATGATCTGTGAAGAAGAGGAGTGTCAGGAGGAGGAGTGGGGGGTGGTGGGGGTTGTGTTATTCAGTAAAGCCTCACGGGTAGATAAGGAACCAATACCTTACATCCTATCTAAATGTGTTAAATGAATAAAACCACGTGTGTCCGATTATACAGAGCTTTAGTAGAGAGAACAGATTTAGAACACATGTTTGAGTTACATTCTTTTAAATTATGTTTATACTTTAGATAAATAACCCGTTTTACTACTTTCTCTCATGGAAAATATATATTATGTGGGATTGGTGTATGTGACACAGCATTAAAAAAATACATTACAAGAATGGTAAACTACAATATATCAATGCAAAAGACTTCTTACCTGTAGTACCTCAAACTTAAAAATACTGAAAATAGAAAGAGGAGGAACAAGCTCAGACACACAGTTGGGTCATTAGCAGACTGGCTCAGGTCTGCTGGCCCAGAGAGTGATATGAACAGACAGGATCGGTGTAAAGGTTGATGGATGACATTAACACAGCGCAAGCTCTCAAATAAAACGTTTGAAAATGCAAATGTTTGCTTTGTCTTGATGTGATCTTTGGCAGTTTATCAATAAAATGTCTGTGGTGTGTTCCACCTGGAAACATTCAAAAGTTTAACAGTTTAAAATCTTCCCAGCCTTTCCAGAAAGAAAAAGAAAATCTCCACCTCAAGCATTCAGAGTTATGTTAATATGAACAGTTATAAAGCTAATTACTATTACATATTTATGCCAGAACATCTCACATAACACCATTTTAAAATGAAACCATTAAAGGATTTTTTCTTTCTTTCATGCAGCAATGTGCTGGACAATCTAAGCAGACATCAGATATACTTTGAGTATTTCTCTTTAAGTAATCTATTATTCTGAAGGTACAGCATTAAAAAAAAGGTTCAAACTGGCAGAACATACTGTAAACAAGGTCAAATCCTAGTATATGGCTGGACTGTATATGGTCAAGTGGCCAATTTGTTACAGGGATAGTCAGTGGTAGTGTCCATGGACAGATTATCATGACCACGTTGCTGGTATTATCAAATGATTGGTCTCTATAATCAGATAAGTCCAGGCCAAGACTGTCCACTATAGCAACCACACAATCTGCTGAACTTTGTCCTGTATGGCTCTGAATTGGCTCAAAAGCCAAAAAACGTTTCACTGTCTTATCTTGCTTGCTAACAAATCTAAAGATAAATGTCAACTGATCAACATGAGACAGGTCGGGAGTTGAATCGACAATGACAGAGGAATATTTTGCATCACGAAGCTCTTCTGCATAACTTGCCTGTTTTTTTCTCCTATTAACTCAATGAACTCCTCGCATGTTGTTGAGGATCAGTATGAGACGCTCCCTCTGCCTTTCTGACCGTATGTTTTAACATGTTCTACCAGAAACGGGTCAAATTGGGACATTAACTCTAAAATCCCCAAATAGTTTCCATTGTGTGGCGATTCCAGGAGCTCGTCATTTCCTCTAAATGCCAGTCCTCTTTCTCCTAAAAACTTGATCACTGCCATAACACATCATAGAACACCCCTTCAATATTGCCTCACATCCAAAGTTTGCTTTATTAGGGCTGAGTCAATTGCACCAGTGCCACTCAGCCTCTGCATCAGTATTAGCATGTTGGACATATGGTCTGGGCTGCGACCAAAACAAGGAGGTCTATACGAGTCATTAGCCATGTGTCTGTCAGACAGCCTGGCAGAATGCTCCCCTTGTATAATTTACAGTTCTGTCTGTCTCTATTTCCTACCAGCACAGGTCGAGTATCATGGCTGTTAAACAGCTGACAAATAACAGGGCTGTGGAATGAGTTTAGACAGCAGGAAAATAAAGCACGTCTGTGGAAGTGATTACTGCTGCATTGTTGAGATGGAGGAATGGATTTATCATTTTATTTTGAATTTTTTATTTGTATGTGGGTTTGTGTGTGTCCCACTCACAGAGTATCTAATCGGTTTTTCCCTTCACTCCCTTCTCTGTTTCTTTTCATTCACATTTTCTAATTTTGGTATCTAAGCTCTGTCTCCCACTTACTGTTTTCTCTGTATATTGGCAATAGTTAATGAAAACTGAGCATTAGATAATGAGACATGAGGTTCTGTGATCTCTCCATGGTTACATTTTTATTAAGCTTGATTTACACAAATCCAAGTCAAGTGTCACAAATCACAAAAGTACATTAAACTACTACTTCTTGTTATGATATTTGCTAATGTGCTATTCTGTCTCAGAATTAGTTTGTCTCCTGCTTTAAAGCTGCACCAATCAATATTTTTATACCAACAATGGTTTATGGTTGCTCGTAATGATGAACCCACAGAGCATAATCACTTAACTCAGCTCAACAGAGAGTTTCTTTTAACTGGTTGTTTTGGTTCAGTCTTAAGCTGGCAGGTGTTTTCAGAGAAAAATCTCTGATAAACCCCCAACACAGAATGACAAAGTTAGCATCTTACAACTTATTTTGCTTCCCCTGAAAGGCCAAAAAAACAATTAATACTGCTTTAACATTTACAGTTTCTATTTTGTGACTGCTTTACAGGCACAGGTTGATTATGTAATTTATGCTCTTACAGGCAGCTATAGACAAGTACGAGACCCTGCATGTATCTGAATCTTGTGGAAATTGATAACGTGACAAGAAAATGGACATAAGCAAAGAAGATGGTTTAGGCATTCTGGATGAATGCACCACTGATTCCTGTAGCTTGTCACTTTTCACTCTTTCCTCTTTTCTACAACCTCCTCGTATATCCTCTATGCGTCTATCCCTTTAGCTTTGATTTCCACTCCATCTCCCCATTTCCATTTTCCTTTTTTCCCCACCTTTGCCTTGTCTTCCTCCCCACCACATCCTGACTTATCCTCCCCATTTGCTCCATTTCCTCTCTTCCATCTTCTTCCCATTTCAGAACTTTCATCCCTCCCTTTTTTCTTTTTTTTTTCCACACTACCCCAATCCTCTGAAATAAATGAGTAACCCGGTTCCAATTCTCAACCCCAGGCCCCTCTCTGCTGGATGGCATTTAAACGGCAGGCACAGACACACCTGCTGAGTATGCAGACAGCAACTTTTGATTTTGCACAGCTACTACATATGATATCACAGAGAGTATCACACACACACACACACACGCAAGCATACAAAGAGTACTCCTTTAGCACATTTATTTTCTGTACAATCCAACTGTGGAAGGAAACAGTGAGAGAGAAAATGTAAGATATCACTCTACCTGTAGAGGAAGGGGGCTGGAAAAAGAGACAAATAGAGGAACAAAAAGGAGAATGAGAGGATAGATAAAAGCCATATTGTTTCCATCTAACATCAAGCAGATTTTAGCCTAAAAAAATAGAAGTGCAGGGACATACAGGCAGTGTAGGGTTACCATCATGTGGCAACTACAACAGCTTGAGGCTGAACCCTTTGCAGAGGTGAAGTCCAATGCCACTGACAGCTCACCTGATTCAAATGTTATCACTCGATAGAACGGCCATTATCAGTGGTTATCAGCCTCATAGTTAAGGGTTAGAAGGGGCCTGCTACACCTGCTAGTAGGTTGAGAAGGGCGTTATCATCCATTGGTAAGGTGGTCACCTTTGATTTTCAGACGCCATCTAGTGGCCGTAGTAATTATGACCCGGGGAAGTGATGTAGTTCGGATGACGTCAATATAAAATGACTTGATAACATTATTTTTTCACATCTTAGGAGGTGGTGGGTTGGGTGGATGGACAGTTAGCTGGCAACACGTGGAGTTGCAAGCAAGAGACGACAGTTTGAGACTACCGTTCGCCTCTGTTGGGACATTTTCATCGCATTTTACTGCATTCACAACCGACGGTTGCCATGTTTAACCACGTTTCAAGTGATAATTTTTACCCAAACCATGATCTTTTCCTAACCCTCACCAAGTGGTTTTTATGCCTAAACCTAACCAGACATTAACCACGGCGTAAAACATCATTATTTTGTAGCGTAACGCGGTGGAATATTATCTTCTGATAGGTGTCACGGTCCTATTCCAATGGGCTGATATGCACCTACTAACCCATATCTATGAGGCTGATAACCACTGATAATGCCCATTCAATCAAGTGATAACAACCGAAACGGGTGGACGGCTGCTAGATGCTGGCTCTAACTGACTCCCATTCAAAAAGCGTCAACTTCTCTGACTTAGTATTTCTCTAGCTCTAGCTGGACATAACATGGAGTCGGCTTACAAGGGATTTTCTTTTTTACTTTTTAAAGACTTTGAGTCATATTAAGTCCTTTTTATTAGTTTTTACACTTTTAATTCATCATCATCATCATCACGCCTCAATGGGCATGACCATCACCAAAACCATAATTTGCAAAAAAAACAGCATTTGTATTTGTATATGTTAACCCTGCTATAGGTAAACAGAAAGTATTAGTCTTCTAAAGGATTCTTGAAGAGATATATAAAGAGCAAGAAAAGCAGAGGACAAGAACCAAGACAGCGAGACAAGTAGAGAAAAATTGAGAACATTCGTCTATGGCATTTTTCTTTTGCCAGCCCACAGTGAAGACAAATGGAGAAAGAAAGAGAAACGAATCATTCTTCCTATGTGAACCTGCAGTGAAGCGGATTAGAGAGCGCGAGCGACAGTGAGACTGACACACACACACACAGAATTGTCTTCATAGTGTTTTTGCCGTACGAACCCACAGAGAGAGGAATTGAAAAGCAGGAGGAGGGAGCCGGCGTACTGTCATCATCTTGGCAGGGACATTTGGGCAGTTAGAAAGACTGTCCTGTAGCTGAAAGGTCATAGGTTAAACCCTTCAAATGGCCAGCGTGTGTGTGTCAGCAAACACTTGTCCTGGAAAATACTTTGTTTTTGTCATGTTTGGATGTGACTTAAAGAATTAAAGTAACAACATTTTCATAGTAATAAGTATTGTGCATTGTTTTAATGGAGTTCCATCCACTGAGGCATTATCATATCAAAGGGTTTGGCTACAGAGGCAATGCAAGGCAAGTTTATATGGGCAGCATCTTTCAATAGCAAGGCAATTCAAAGTGCTTTATATAAGGCATAAAAAGGCATTAAGACAAGATATATAAGAAACACAACACAATATAAAAAGACCATGTCGGGTTTATATGTTAGAGAGAGGCTTGCTAATAGAATGAATTGTTGGTTTTGGTCTTTCCAGAGGATTTGTAGCAGCCACCTTAGAGTCTGTCATTAAATCGGAATGATATATATATATATATATATATATATATATATATATATATATATATATCAGCAAAGGGACCTGTCTATATAGATATATATATATAGACAGGTGAGCAAGGGGTAGAGAGTATTTTTGGGGCCCTTTGCTGTTTCTTTCTGTTGAGGCAGCGCTGTCACTTTAAGACCAACTTAAGGGTAGATCTCGCGAGAGTACAGAACTCCCATGAGAGTTTGTGCACCAGGAAGCTGTAGTGCTGCCAAACTAGTGACCGCAAGGTGTGTATTTTTCACCTATCTGTCGGAAAAATGTCCTGATAAACCTTGTTCAGGCCTAACAATGTTTAGCAGCATCAGTAGATCATAGTATAATTAAGCTAGCGGACTAAGTTTGATGAATGATTTGATGAAGAGTCATAGCATCATAGGGGTGTATGCTAACTATTTTCACTAAAATGTGCCCTTTTTGTATGCTTCTGCTGAGTTTAGAGGGGAGATAAAAGTGCTGTTGGCCTCCAGGTGTGTGTGTGAGCGCGCAGGCTGCACGATGGAGTGTGAGTGAGTTCATTTTTCTTCTAAAAATGTATTTGAAGTTAATGTAAGAGTATTTGTAAAAATATGTTCTCTTCATGAATATATATATATATATATATATATATATATATATTGAACTAGTGTAATCTACTGTGAGGTAACTACACAAGTTGAGTGGTTGAACAAATGTATTTATTTGTTGTATTTCTATTTTTTTTTTTTTTAAATTTATTTAGTAAGTAAGCCACTACTGTTTGTAATGTCTGGTCATCTGACTCAGGGACGGACTGGGACTAAAAAATGGCCGCAGACTTTTTTACCCACTCTAGGCTACTAACACTAATACAGAGCTATTTGAAGATAAAGTGAAAGGTTTTTTTTTGCCAGCAGGCTATCACTGTGAGGATACCATGATAGATTCAGGCAGTCATTGTTTCATGATGAATGTCTATATAACAGGCTGTATAGTCTATTTCAATACAGAAAATGAGTCAAATAATGCCAATTTGATCACTTTAAGTTGAAGGACTTACTCTTCAGGGTTACTCTCCTGGGTACTGCAGGTCTATAAACAATAAATAATTACAAACATCAGGTACTGACTGTACACTTTTCTACTTCTACAGTGCAGTTTAACAATAAATAATACTGAAATAAACAAACTCTAAATAACATCTAACATTTAACAAAAAATAAGTACTGTACATCTTTGGCCTGCTGCTAGGGTATTGCTGGTCCGCAAATTCTAAATAATATCTAAAAATGGACAAAAATGACTATTCATGGGTTTTGCTGGTCTTTAAACAATAAATAATAAGTGCAAACATTCTGTACATGTTTCTGCTTCTGTTACAGTACATTTACTCCTGGGTACTGTTGGTCTATAATAATATTTAAATAAACACCAGGTATTGTAGACCTTTGTACTAGTGCTAGGGTATTGGTGTCTATGAACAATAAATAAAAAATAAACAGAAAAGGTGGAGTAACGTATCATCACTCGATGAAGGAGGTGGGGATGATGGGGAGAGGGGCACTGAAGGTAGTGTCCATATCCTCACTCCAGGGTGGAGGAAGGAGGTGGGGATGGAGACATGGTGGCATTGATTAAGGGGCAAGCTAAAAGGGCGAAAAGAGAAATATAAACAGTTAATTATAGGTGGACAAGCATTTTGGGTTCAACAGCTCACTCTTCTGTGCAACTCCGTCAATCACCATGTCAGTATCCAAGGCCAATAGGATGTCCTTCTCAGTGGCCATCAGCATGAAAGCCTCTAGATGTTCTTGTGAGAGGTTGCTCCTGAGTCTGCATTTAAGGTAGAGAAAATGTGTGAATGACATTGGTCACATATCTTAGAATGACAGAGCATTGGTCTTGAGAGGTTATGTCCTGAGTTGTGTCAGTTTGGAGAACATCTCAGCTTTCTCAGTTTCACCTGAAATTGTCTCCTGCATAATGCGTTGAATTGTTGTAATGACTGTTTGACTGACTGACTATTTTTTGAGAGCAGCGTGATAAAAGAACCTTTTGCCCCAGTCCTTTTCAATGCATTCTGATAGATGTTCTTCTAAACAGACGTCATACTTTCCAAGTAGAATGATCATCTCCAAAAAATTTACATGATCGATACTGGTGTCATCTAAAGTGTAGGTAGCCTCAGACTGCCCCCTGTAGCTAAGCCCCCAATGACTTTAACTATGTCTACTACGTGCTCCAGCACCTGTTGTCACTTTCGGACCTGCTCTTTGTGAGCTGACATCTGACTGTCACTTAACAAACTCTTTATGTCTGCCTTTGAGGCCCTTAAAAAAAGGTATGCTTCAGCACAATTCCCATACATGGCGCTGTTTTCATTCTCCTTCATACGTTGGTGGACATGTTTCCAATCTTTCATGCCAGTTGTGAAAGCACTGCTGTCAGTAGGGATTGCGAAAGCCATACAAAGTATGATGTTCTTCACTGTATGTCAGCCGCTTCCGATTGGTGCCAAAGAAAACTTTTTGCACCACGACATTTTCAGGTTTTTGCTGTGGATGAAAACTAAAAAACATTTTCAACTTGTCTGACTTTGGGCGTGTAAAATAATCAAAGGGGGGCTGGCTTCCTCTGCAGCTGCTGAACTGGGCCTAACCTTGACATGAATTAATAGACACAAATCAATAAAGGTCTAACATACTAGGGCTGTCTTCAATCAAAGAAAACATTTTTTTCCATATCATATTCATAATGTTTTAATAATCATGCATGTTGCATCCCTCTGCCTCAAGAGGGCACCAATGCATTATTTTCTGCACCTCTGAAACATAAATAATGACATTTAGTGGCTGATTCTCCATATTTTCACCACTTACATTTATGAAGGCGTATTAGTAATATTATTGTAGCAAAAGCCTTCACACTGTTTAAACCCACTTGTAAATGATCCAATATTTCACCAAAAATACACACTGATGCTTCTGTATTAACAATCTAATGATGTCATATATAATAATATATCAGTCAGAGGGACCAAACCACTACTTTTACTTTAATACTTTAAATACATTTTGCTGCTAGTACTCATGTATGACTTTCCATGCAGGACTTTTACTTGTAATTGAGTATTTTTACATTGCTGTATTGGTACTTTTACTGACATAAAGGATCTGAATACTTCTTACATCACTGGATTTATCCACTATCAAATATTCAGAAGCCAGGCAGCCAGACTATTTAAGCGCAGAGCTTTTTAGACAAAATTTACATACACTAAAGCGGGGGAAATTGAGAGGGATTAGAGAGTGAGGGGAAGAGGAAGAGAGAGGAAGGGATAGATATAATACGCATAGGTAGAGAATAAGAAGAAAGGTAGGATAGTAATACATGGAGGGCAAAACAGGAAGAGAGGGATCGTGGGTATGATGGAGTGACAAGGGCAGAGGTAGAGGAAGTATAGAGTATCAGAGTTAAACAAGAGGCAGCCAGGTTTCTCTAATCAAATTGAGGTAAAACATGAACAAGGACAAATTATTCAGATGTGGCAAGAGATGGATAAAAAGCTGTAGTAACAGCAGAAAGAAACAAATAGAGAGGACAGAGTGACTCGAGTATGAGATAGAGGGTGAAAAGTGAGTAAGAGAAGTGAGAACAGAGAAAAAAGCGGATAACTAAACGAAGAGTAAAAGAGAGAGAGAGAGCAGGAGGCAGGAGAGCAGCTTGTCGTTAAGCTCCACATTGATTTGACAGTTCTATTATGAAGAAGGATGAGTGGTAGAAAAGTGGAATTCAAGCAGATCACTCTTTTCTCTCGCTCTATCCAGTTGTCTCTCGCTCTTTTTTCTCTTTCCTCTTTCTCCCAGACCTTCGCTCTTCTCAGTGCTCTTTTCCTCCATCTTTCTCTCTGTCTCCATCGCTCCTGTGTGCCTGCCGCCTAAATGAAAAAGGAGAGCGCTAATCTTTCGACCCTTCTGGATGATTACCATTTTATCTTTCAATTACCAATGATACCTCTTCTCCATCACCTCCCTCCCTCTCTATTTCTATCTCACCCCTTTAGTTTCTCTCCCTTTTACTCTTTCCATCTTTCTCAGATGTGGTGTGGTCAGTTCTGGTCAATAAGGAGGGGGAAAAAAACTTTATTATTGTTTTATTTAACCCTTTTTGCCAACTTTATTGCAGGTGAAAATGTTTGTGTCCAATTCCTGATATTAATTTTTAAGAATTCAAATAATCTCAGAGACCTTCAGAAGAAGAACTAGGCCCTTACTTAGTACTTACCGTAATCCACACACAGATTTTATATACTGTGTTATAGATTAAACTACCCAACTGTAGGTTGTATGAAATTAGCTCCACCTTGATCAGCCACAACATTTAAATGTTGCTTATACTTTAAGGCATCATTAATAGTAAATATGCTACTACTGAATAAATACATAATACTTTTAGCCAACCTTTGAATGCAGGACTTGCAATGTAGTATTTGTACATTGTGGTATTTCTGCCAGAACATCTTCAGACTTGCAAATCAAAGTCTGGGTGGATGGTTGGTTAGATTGATGAACTGGTCTGCTGGTCCACCTCACCTGTGCCCTTCACTTTCATCCAATAAAAACCCTTCAGACAGACTTCCTCATGCCTGCAACCTTCCAATAACTCATTTCCTCCTTTGCCTTCTCTTCTAACTCAGTAACTCTCTATGTTATAAGCATCTCTAAAGCTACCTCTTATTTGGGAATCCTTTCTCTTCTCTGCCAAGTCATGCCACCTCCTTGTGTCTCATTAATGCCATTTTTTTTGTAACAGCACCTAAGACCCTAATTCTTGATCTCAGAAAACAGGTTGTTACATGGATAAACTGCAAATAACCCATTTGTTCTGTAACCTACAGTAACTCCTCATTCACACTGAGAGCAGTGTGGTGCATGGGTCAATGTGACTGACTACATAGTGGTTCATCATTACATCACCTGGAGTAATGCAATTGTTCTCCAGGCATTGTTTTTGGGGATGTTTATTCCTGCAGTTTTTCACATTAGACTTCAGATAACTGGGAAGCATTTAATGGGCATTTTAAAATCACAGTCCCACAGGTGCAGCACTGCTCAACAAACCAGAGAACAGGGTTTTTCTTTTTCTTTCAACAACTCCAATCAAATCGTGCTGAGCTACTGTAAGTGGTTCAGTGCATTTCAGAGTTAGATGAACAATGACATTTACGGCATTTGGCAGATGTTCTTATCCAGAGCAACTTGCCAGCGCTGCTCAGTATTTGTGATAAAGACAACAGATCAAGTGAAAACAGACATTTCATCAAATCTCACAGATTTACTGTCCATAAGTGCAAAAGGTGCAACAGGGAGTAAAGCTGAATGACAGACTAAGCAGAGAAAGGCCAGTGTCTTACATAGAGAACACTGATAGCCTCCTCTCATCAAAACAGCACACATAACCTTTGTCAGGTTTCACGCTCAAAGTTTGAACTCTATTTGTGATAACTTATTTAGTTTCAGTATGGCCAAACACTTGATAGAGGTTATTTGCTCTCTTTTTTTCTATTTCTGTACTGCACAGGTAAGAAACTGATTTGATGTAGGGTGCAGCAGCTGGAGAGTTACCTTTACTCCTACTAAACAGTAAACCATCTCTAGATTAAACAGCATGTCTGTCCAAATAACATGAATCTGCTTTACATTAATGCTTCCTTTCACCAGGACCTGTTCTATTTTACCCTGACAGAATCTGATGATTTACCTTAAAGATGCGCCTCTGGAGCTGTGCAGTGTAGGGGTTTCTGAAAACATTAATGACAGGTAGAGAAATACAAATGTGACCATCCCTGACTTCTCTTCTCTTTCTACAACTCTACACATTGTCCTTTGTCCCCTTATCTCACCCTCATTCATATTTTCTCTTTTTTCTCCATTTCAACCTTCTCTCTTCCCCTTTTTTTTCATTTTGTCCTTCCTCATTTCCCGTCTCTTTCCTCTTCCTTCTCACTTTTCATCTTCATCCTCTTCCCTCTCTCCATCTCTCTGCTTTCTCCAGTTGGTGTATTTTACCTCCAGGTGCCACACACACGGACACACACACACACTTACTTCACTCCCGCCACCCCATCCTCTTCCATGTTTCCAACTTCAGCCAACCTATGCCTCATCTCACTTCACGGGTGAGTCGAGCTGCAATTACCTACAAACTATCTCGTCTCATCCAGACTTAGAGTCTGGCTGAAAGGGATCCCTGGTGTGTGTATGATAAATGTGCAAAACCTGTTTCACCTGTAAAAATGAATCCAAAAATGCGTAAATATGACAACTACCAGACAATTACACAGTAAACATAATTAGCGATAGGAGTGATTCACCTACATGAACAATTGTTAGGAATTATGATATGGAAAAAACATGGAGGAGCAAATTAATTAATGTTATGAAATCGTAAATGAGCAACCACCACCAGCTACATGCACGACTTACCCCATGAGTCTCAGGGCTTCCAGGATTTTCTGAGCAGAGAGGATGACGTCAGAGTCAGGTAGAATATATGTGGATTATGCTGAAGGTGACCAGTGGCCCATTTGTTGGACAGAAGAGGATGAAATTCCCTGCATAGCTGCAGGAGTAGCAGCATCTACCCGGAGGGAGTGGACTAAGTACTCAGATGGCTTAGACCACATTTTAGAAGCACTTGGCTTAAGGGATAACTATCAGGTGTTAAAAAGAGGAGCTGATGGGTCAGAATGTTCTGAGCTTTAAAAATGTTAACATGGAAACATGGAAAAGGACAGAAAGGGGAGTCAGTGTGAGCGATTATAATGCAACAAGGAGGCTAAAACAATAAATCACAATTAGACATCTGAAATAAGGTAGCTTCTTTCTGACATGCAAATATCAGTCTACATACCTTTGACCAGGGCACGTGGCAGGAGCAAGAGGAAGGCACAAAGCTAACAGGTGTCTTAAATATCCCCCAGCCTGACTGATAGGAAGGGAGGGGCTAGCAAACAGACAAGGGCTGCGTTTAAGAGCCGTTTCCTAGTGCTACCTATCACAAATGCAAACAATTTTCTCATAATCATGAAATAATGATATTGTAATCTCAAAAAAACAAGCTTGTTATGTTGGAATAGCAAAATATATTTTGTCATAAGAAAACCCTCTTCACCAAAAATGTAATTCATTTATTCTTGTCTGTGGCCTCCAGATTTTTTTATAGTTTATTAATTATTTTAATTCTAATTGATCATAAATTGACAAACCATGATTCTTGCTACTGACATGCAAGCACACACAAGGATGATCATACAGTACAGCACTTTATCAGTGCAAAGGACACATACACTGTACCATAAAGGACTAACAATGTTAGACCTGCTTACCAGAGTGTGTGTGTGTGTTTGTGTGTGAATGTAGGAACAGGGTGGGTGTTTGTGTTTATGAAGTCACTGACAACCTTACTGTCCTTGAGCAGAGGAGATGGCAGGGCCAGAGAAAAAAACAACAACACATTTATCTTGTGTTTTTACTGAAAGCACACGGTGGAAAGAAAGAAAGAGAAAGGGGCTCAAGATACCGGTGAGTGGACATTCACAGTGAAATGCTTTGGATTCAGTTGACTATAATCACCGCATGTCTAAGTTTCAGAGAGAAAAACTGGTTACAAAACTACATTTTCTAGGAATTACCCTGAGCCTACATATAGGCTAGAAACCTCAGTGCCATCTTTGACTCAGAAATAAACTTTAGACTCATGTGGGGTTTGTCACCAAAGCTGCTTTTTATCATCTCAAACATATAACCAAATTGCGGCCAAATACCAAAAATACCAAATTTAATTCTCTGTGCAACAAAAAGAGATTAACACATGTTTTAATACCCAGCAAGCTGGACTGCTGTAATGCTCTCTTATCTGGTGTTCCCAAAAAAGTTAGAAAATGTATGAACCAGTACAGTCCCTCATGTCCTGTGGCACAAGTCTTTTACTTGTTCTAAAGTACGTGACAAAAACTTTTGGTGAAACAGCTTTAAGGTTTTGTGCTGAGAGCTGCTGGAACAGTCTGCCTGAGGATCTGAAAGCAGCAAGTGTTGATGTCTTAAATCTTAAAACCTAACACAGCTGTAATCAATAAGACAACAAGAAAAGTAAGAGGAAGTAAGAAGAATACGCACATTTTGACGTTTAAAATTTCTACGCAAAATGGTGCAGTAGGAGATAGACACCAAAAAAAGGGGGGAAAATAATAATAATAATAATTAGCTGATTAGTCTGCTAGTTGCTGCTACTGCTCCCAGCTGCTGCCGCCGCCGCTGCTGCCGCCGCTGCTGCCAACTGTTGCTGCTGCCGCAGAAATTTTTTAGATATTGTAGTGCCACCTCCAGGTGAAATTATCTCAAATGCTACATACTTGTTCTGCATACCCATCTGTACAACTTTTCTGAATGTGGTTGCCATGGAATATTACATTTAAAAGTTAATAAGTAGATAATAAGTAGTATGGTGGTGTTTTATTAATGTCCCTAAGTTGGGGCTATTGGTGTCATGCTTCAATATGTCATGCACGTTCTCATGGAGAATTTGTGTACCAAGTTTCATTTCATTAAAGACAACGGAACTGTAGAAATCATGTTATAATGTTACTGTAGTGCCCCCTGTGGGTAGAATTGTATGAAATGTTAAACACTTGTGCAATGTGGCACTGAAGAGTTACGGCCTATTAAGTGCATCAGGCCATGCCTTCAGATTTGAGATACCCAAGAACAACCTCATTAATTATGTTCGGGGTCATCTAAATATGTACCAAGTTTGGTGAAGATTAGATGAAATGTGTGTCAAAAGAATTAAAAAAAAATCTATCTGTCTATCTGTCTGTCTATCTGTCTATCGATCTATCTGTCTGTCTATCTATCTATCTGTCTGTCTATCTGTCTATCTATCTATCTATCTATCTATCTATCTATCTATCTATCTATCTATCTATCTATCTATCTATCTAATGTTGTAGCTGCAGTATTGAAAGCACAGAAAGTTTATTACTATCATTCCACAGCACAGACACCATGATGTATGATGATGTGGATGGTGTCTAAGCTAACTTGCACTGATGATATGGTACATGGATAATAATGGGTTGGGATTGCACATAATGGATTGACACTGTTCTGTACGCTGCAGGTGTCTGTGTGCAGAAGCCTGGAGTGTGTAGTCTGTTTCTGTATAAATGTGTGCATATGTGTGTGCATATGTGATTCGCAAGAACAGGCACTTCTATATATTAGTGTATTCTGTGTGTGTGTGTGCATTGAGAGGATCCTGACATCCTTGTCTCTTAGTAAATGAGATGTGAAGATGTTGAAATGCTTCCAGGAAGATGACGATTATCGTTTGTTTGTCTGGTAGTTTGTCTGGTAGTGTGTATACATATCAGGGTGGCTGATGGGAGATGCGGTATGCATGTGTGTGTTTTGGAGGTAAGGTTCCGGCTAAGTGAAGCTCCATGCTAACTCATAAAGCATGTCTGGTGAAGATTACCCCGCTTATAGTACCATCACAACCCACCACGCTCAATCATTTAATAAACTCCAAATATTCTGATTGGATCCCATGTGTCCTTGCGCTTCAATAATGCAGAGGGAAATTGAGTTATTTTATGAATTGATGAGAAGAAAGCTCTGTGTAATTAATGGGTCCCAGGGAACAAATATGAAAGTAGTTGCAGTCCTTGCTCCGATCCACTATTTAATTAAAAACGCGGAGTATGATTCATCAAATACCATAGTATTACATTTGTGTGGAAAGTATGTTTAATAGATACAATACCGAGGCAGAGGGAGGGGGATTACAGAGCCTTCAGCCTCAAATTAAACTTTGAGTCATTAGGCAATAGGCATTGATTCTTTTTCCATGTCCATTTCAGTTCAGTTCAAATATTCAAATATTTATTGAATTGTAAATAACATAATCATGTATAATTTACGGTCAAACACAAAGTCTGGCTTGATAGAGCACAACATGCAGTCATCATTACATGACTGAAGCTCCAGAGGCAACATGGGCAAATTAAATCATGTAATTGCAGCAGGGATGAATGAGCTCATGGCTCTTCTTTTGTTGTTGAATTTGAGTTTCCAAAGCAGCTCCTTCAGCTCAAACATCCCTGCAAGGAGGTATCCAGGGCAGAACAGCCTGACCCACTGCCTAAGAGGGAACTTTCCTGGTGAGTGAATTTTACTGTCAGTCTTTGTGAGTGAATTAGAATTTGACCTGTGTGGACTATTAAATGGTTAAAAGCAATAATTTCAGCGGTTTAGTTGCAGTTGAGTGTTGTAGGAGAGATTTCTGTGTGCACTGGTTGTTCATTAGTCTTCTAGAAACCACTGATTCAGGTTCATGGGTTCTGTGTTATTTCTGAATGTGGGGTGTGCAAACCATGCATGGTGGCGGTGAAAATAAAGGAGGGAAAGTAGATTGTTGGTCAGAGCAACTAATTCATACAGTGATGTTAAATAAAAAAAAACAAAGGAAAAAGTTTGGACACACTTTCTCATTCAAGGGAATAGGAAAGTGTGTCCAAACCTTTGCCTGGTACTGTACATGTCAACACATCCTCATAAAAACAGTATAGTATAACAGTATAGGTCTAAAATTCAGGCCGGCAAAAACGACCTTTAGTCATGTTTACACCATCTAGCGGCCATAGTAATGCACTCTGGCTTTCCAAAACCGTTACAAATCACTGTTAAAAAATAATTGTGTTTTATGGTGTGAAAACGCTGGTTAAGGTCTGGTTTGATCATCCTATTGTTTTGTTTGTTTTGTTTTGTCCTGTTTCTCTATATTTCTGTGAAGCACTATGGGTTGCCTTGTGCAGGAGAAGGTGCTATATAAATAAATTTGCCTTGGTGGTTTATACTTCCTTAAAGTTAGCTTCAGCCCACTCCTTAATGTAAGTGAACACAAACAGGGGCCCCTGTGGGGCCTAAGGATCATTGCTCATACAGGCCCCACTTGTCGCTCAGCTTGGCCCCATTAATCACTATATGGGCAGACAAATATCAGGTTTGTATGGAGCCAATGGACAAGTCTGGCCCATCGAACTCATGTGTGTCCCGCATCAAGATGCTGGCTGGGTGCTTGATTCCCTCTCGCCTCATTCATTCTCTCTTCTAGCCTTCCTTTCCAACTTGTCTTTGTCCTCCTCTTCCTCCCGCTCTCTTCCTTTCTCCTTCACTTCTCTCTCTGCCTGCGCCCTCATCCCTGTCTTATTTTCTCCTCTTTGTCTCCTTGCTTCTCAAATCCACTCCACTTCTGTTTCCTCTTTCTCCTCTTACTCGCTCCTCTCCACTCAAGACAATATATAATAAATATACAAAGAAACACTGCTTATTTTTATGAAGATCTTTGAAGCTTCAGCACCACATATAAAAAGAAACAATCTCACAACAATCCAACAAAGCCATGAAACAGCAACTGAAGTGTGTGTATGTGTGTGTGTGTCTATCTGGATATAAAAACTACCTCTCACTCAAGAGCTGCCCATTGTGAGTATAAAGCTGATCTCTTGTCTAGACAGCTCCTTATATCTACAGTCACATATCTGAACAGCAAACACACACACACACACACACACACACACACACACACACACACACACACACACCACTAACAAATGCACACACTGTATCTAAGGATCAGTGCTCAAGGTTGCTATGTATAATGTATAAAGCAGTGGTGACCAAAGAACAGTTTATGCCTGAATAAATATTTTATTTGATGTCCATGTCTCAGTGAAAAAGTTTCAGTATTGCACTTTCAACTCAGCAGAATAAAACAGTTGCTCTGACTTCCCAAAAACTGATATATGAGGTGATACATTCCTTGATCTTTGGTAGCTGTTGAGGAGCTTTTGATCGTATCACACAAGCTTCCTCAGCAGATGGAGTGGACCCAGCTGTTTTTCAACTTTCAATCTCAGTACTAATTTATATCTCCTATCTAAAAATACCAAACTTTTGTCAAATATTTGCTAACTGTAACATTAAATATTCACGACTAAATTAGCAAGATCAGATTTTTGGGGAAAAAAAAAAAAAAACATCCTAAAGTTTATTCTTTAATCTGTTAAATTAATCTGCTTCATCAAGACTGTGTGGGTGTGGTTTGATTAGGTTTGATTGACATTTTGCTGAATCCTGATTGGTGCATGGAAGTGAGTGGCATCATATTCTTTCTAACTGAATCCCCATACAATTCAAACTAGTGACAAGAGCACAGATAAAAACAGAAATTTAAAATGGTCTTACCGTGGGGCCCATAGAGCATGCTCAGTGTTTTCATCTGGGTAATTTCATTACAGTGGGAAGTGGCTTTTTTGGCTTCATTCTCCTCTGAGCAACTTTCATAGGAATGAACGAGGTCCTGCGTCTGAAGCTGTATCTAGTTCTTTATACATCCATGACCAGCACTCCCAAAATTATTTCCATGTCTTTTAATACAGGGACTAACATATTCATATAGATATTTGAAGGCCCTGGACATCTTTTTCTCAACCACTTTCTTACTTTCATCACTTTTCTGCAAATGTTTGAACACTTTGTATTATTTCAATTGAGAGATTTTGTGTATTTTTGTTCTATCTGAGCTTCTTTCTGGTTTGAAGTGGGCAAGGCTCTGTTGGAAAAAACGTGATGTCACGCATTTCGGTGCACCAATCAGGATTTTACAAGATCTGAATCAGAATCTGATGAGTCTGTTGTTACTGTTACAAGACCGCTGACAATCAAATCTGATCAAACTACACCCATACAGTCCTAATGAAGCAGATTAGCTGTGGTTTTCGGGAGTTACAGTGAATGGACACACCTCAAATTCCTTATTTCAAGAAGAAACATAGGATGATGAATACACTGAGGTTTACTTCCTTTATTGTCTGATCATCTGAAGCATGTCGAACAAACATAACTTATACAATCACTTCTGCAATCAACACATGTATCTAAAAGCCACTCAGTTGAACTGGTAAATATAATATAGAACTTTCCAAAATCTTAGTTTTTGTAGGACAAAATGATTAAAAACCGAAAGTGATGAGCTTTATTGGTTTGGTATTGTAGTTTTAGAATGGTTGCTGATGATGAAAATGACAAAATGTCTTAACACAGTCATGACGTCACGCCACAATATTTAAGGTTACATTTTAAAGTCAAACAGTCATAAAGTGATTCATGTGGTCCACTTTTTCTATGAAAACATATACAAGACTTTCAGGTTTACATCCTTCTCTTTGTATAATAGCCTACAAAAATATCTTACAGTGTAAAATTTTAAAAATGGGAGTCAATGTGAAAAATAGGAATAAAGGAATAAAATGTTTAACTGTCCACAGAAAGACATACGTGTACGAGCATGTAAAGATGAACTTCTCAAGACTCTGTAGAGTTCTGTCAGTTATTGATAACTGACACAAAATCATGAAATGATAACACAACTACAGAATATGATGGTAATTCATGAAAAATAAGTTGGTAATTCCATTTTCATTCCTGGTTGACATGTATACATACTGAATGCTGTATATCTTACACATAATGAAGGATGAGGAATGTTTTTAACTGTAGAATAAAGCCAACAAATGAAAAATAAAGAAAGGAAAGTATAGTAGCCATATAGTTTCCATTTCTAGAGAAGTAATGTTAAAGACTCACATTCATTATTTCACACTGATATTGAAACAGCAGTTTGTTCACAATCTGACTGATCTTGTCCACGTTTAAGCCCAGGCTTAAGTGGCATTTCCATCAGGCTTTGGCTGTACTAACACCACAAAGGCTTTATAGCTCTTTCCACCCTCCTGGACTTTTAAGAGCTAAAGGAGGTTCACAGTCTCTCCCTATGAAGCAACGGCAATATGCAATCCTGCTAAAAACTGTGCTTCTGGATATTCACACAGGTTTGCAATGCATACCACAGAAAAGAAAAGTTTTAAAATTTAGAGTTTTTAAAAGTGATATCTGCACACAAAGTTAGTAACTGCATAATGAGGGAACACCTAAGCAGAGTGGATCATTTTTCCAAGGTATGTAATCGTACTTAAATTATTCATACTTCAAGCCAAAAAATGACATTAGGGAGAACTGAGGCTGGACCCTGATGCTGATGCCTACCAAAGGGAAATTAAATTAATCAGATGTGCTGTTTCCAGAGGTGGGTGTGTTTAATGTAACTGACAGCACGCTCAGAAGAATCTCATCTCAATCCATGTTTACAGAGACATAAAAGAAATGGCAGTGATTTGGAAAATGATTGGCTCTGCAGTGTGTGAATGCAAACATGAGTTAAGTGGTTTTGAAAAACTGATCACTCGGTTTGTTAAACCCCTGATGATTTATTTTAGGAGACAGCTGTGTAATAGTGGCCAAAACCAGCAAAGGTATCAATATGCATATTAGTATAAGTGGTATTCTGTTGTAAAACTATTGCAGGTATCAGGTACACATACTGCAATGACAGGAATTTAGATATAGAGCACATATTCTTCTTCACTAATTTGGCATAATTAGTCCTTTACAAATCTGGGGGTAGAATAATGTCCTATACTGCGACACTGCAGGGTGATTTGGATTGAAGACAGGAATCCAATATAGGAAGACAGTATAGGAAGATAGAATATATGAAGAATATATTGCAGTTTAATGGAAGTGGGATCAGACTAAAATCTAACTGATTCTGTTTGTTTACTAATATCTTACCTTTTTAACCATTGGACCCTATGGATGTATAACATCCTGCAACCTCTAATATTTCATTTTTCATTCAAATGCATTAGCTCTATTAAATTTTGTACTCTTATTTTTCATTTTTATGTCTTTGTATTTAATTTTTGTACGCTTCTGTTATTTTCCAATATCTAAGATCAGACTTAAATCCTTAAGATGTTTTAATAACACTTATTTTCCTCCTGTAGTCTTTATCAGTGCATTTCATCTCTGCACTGTTGGCACTTCTGCAATTCATGTTACTGTGCAAATAAACTAAACTGCTAATTATTGACTTGATGTTCAAGGCTACTGAAAGTGACTCCAGGTCTGTTTCGTCTTTAGTGCTGTGCATCAATCAAAGTAATAGTTCTGCACAAAGACTGCATGGATGCCTCTGTAGACAGGAGAGAAGTTGTAGATGAGAGCTCTCTCTTCCTCCACAGGACTAGAAAAATGGTGGTGGTTCTTCATGGCTGGAGGAAAGAAAGAAATGGAAGAATGAGAAAATTACAGAGAGCGTGAAGAAAAGAAAGACAGGGCAGAATGTGGTGGTGAAGATTCAACTAGTGTTGAAGCTGCTCTTTCTCTTTCTTTTCCTCACTCGTTGAGTTTAGTGTGTTAAGAATTCAATGAGCAATGATTAAATGAGGTTTGTCTCTCTATCTTTCACTTGTGTGGAAGTTCATTGACCACATTTACTCCCTAATTCCAGATTTATGACTCTCTACTGTATGTGAACAGCTCAATCATACTAATCATACTAATTAAGACTTATTTAAAACTTTAATCTGTCTCTGGATCTGAATCACAGATACACTTGTTTTCTAGACAATCATTCTGATTGGCTAATGGTGGTTTTTGGAGAACAGATACATCTTGTCTGGGAGTAAATTTGGTTATGTACAAGGATGAGTCAGACTTGTGAGTTAGTCAAAAAGGCCATACCTGCAACATATTAAACAGCCTCATTTATTTGTTTAATTAATTAACCACATTCATTTTGAATCAACTCAAATGAGAGGTTATTTAAGTACTCAGAAATAGAGAAAAAATAAAAATAAATAAGTTTGGGCATACATAAACCCATGACATCTTGGCAAACTCATTTGCTGATTATGCTGATGATGGTATTAATCATAAGTAGTTATATTTTTGCATCAGGAGGTATCAGCCAAACTAAGGAGATCTTTGTCAGCTCATTGCCAAACTTTCCACCAAATGTCTGTTAAATCAGTGACCTACTGCAGCTTTTTGGAAATATTCTGTTAAGAAACATGCAATGAAAGAAATGGACAAATAGTACATGCAACAACCTGACAAAGGTAATAAAACAAGAGGTACAACATGTTACCTTCAGAAACAAAGAAGCTGGCAGTGTAGAAGCTGGCTCTTATAGCAGAGCTGGAGTGAACCATGCCAGGCTTATCTATCCACTCAAAGGGGCTTTTCTCTGGATGCCACTGCACTGCGTAAAATGGGTAACGGTAGGCTGAGGAAAACCAGAAATATTGTCAGATGAAAACACAGAAAACTCCCTCATGTACTGAAAATTCAAGTCCAAATATATCATGAAAAGGTTGAGCTTTAAAATTGAAGAAAACACTGATACCTCACGTTTTATAAAACAGTCCACAGGTTAAACCTTTATTTTATCCGCAGCAATCCATGTTGTGTTGTGTTTTGCACAATTAAAGTAAGTGGAAGTCATTTTTATCAGATAATGATTTTTTAGGGTTTTAGGGTAAGGTAAGACTGATTGAGATGTCCTCGATCATTGATTATGTGATGGTGCCATCTAGTGGACAAATGCTGAACTTACAGCACTGTGCTATACACTATACATTTGCATCAAGCAGGGGCTCTAATAATGCGTGTTTACGACAACTGTGTAGTGAACGACATAAATTATATGGCACTCAAACTGCAAAGTAGTCAGTCAGGAACAGTACCTTCCATGGTGGAGATGAATTCTTTCTTTCCGTCATTGTTGGTGGACAGGACTTTGTAAAACCTCTTCAGCTTGGCATTTCGGCTGTAGTTCTGTTGGTTTAAAGACACTGATTTTATATAAGTTATCACACCCTAAAATGAGCTACATGTACTTTGCACATTCTGCATGGAACAAAATGGTTTAATGCTAAGCAGCTATTTTTTTTTTTATTTACAGTAAATGCTATGAGCTGAGACTTATTTAGCAAAAAAAGGTTGTTGTTGAATACCTTGCTTGAGGAAACTCAGCAGGACACGTACACAAGATTAGTACACCAGCCCGACCACACTGAAGACATTATGTGTCTGATACGTCAAAAAGGATCACTAGCAGATTTTTAAGTCACAGGCACTTGAAAATTCAAGGCACGGATGGAGGTCAAACCCCTGAGCTTTGTTTTTTTCTCACTGGAGGTTGTTTTACTGCAAATGTTTCAGTTTTGGAATGTCTATGACTATGATAATAATACTGAATAGATTACCAGGCTTACCAGTTGACATACTGCTGAAGTTCTCTTGAGAAATACCTTGTATGTTCCTGAAGATAACACATGCTATCCCTTTCATTTCTAAGGTGACAAGATAGCAGTCACCTATGGTGGCACTGCCATGCACTGCGATGCACAAGTATAACTCCCCTTTCTTTCAGTGCTGATGCATGGTGGCCAAGTGATAAAGCATTGGTCTCTTAACCAAAACTCATGGGTTTAATTCCCATCCAAACCTTTTGTGAAACATTTATGCGAGTACTTTAATTCAAAAGAAAAAAAAAAGCTCATGTGGTTAATTTAAAGTTTAAAGACCTGCACACCCACACAGGTGATCTCACTTATTCTGGCTGATTACACCTTTGGTTATGGTGCATTCTGACCGAAATCCGCCGGGAAAACAGTGTGGGTAGGGTTGTAAACATAAACTGCAAGAGTTATCATGGCTAGTGTGCTAACAACAACAGCCCACAAAGTTGTGAATTATACACTTTACTGTCATTATCCTCTGTCAATGTCCTTACACTTACTGCATTCAAACAGCATCTTGTCTTTTCTGCTAGTGGTGTTACTTTGCGTGAGAGGTCAGTCCCACCCCTCTCTTAAACTGGCTGGACATTGGAGAGCCACACGATTTCACAAGTCAATTGAACTCTGACCAAACGATCAATTTGTGACCGGAAGTGAATGGGAAACAAATTTCGGACCATTAGATTGGAGGTGGACAGAACTACGCTGGGAATAATGTGATGTTGCCGGACTTCATGGACTAATAAGGAGGATAAAGCTGTACTTTGTCCCGTCTCAACAGGTGCAACAACCTAACAGGAGAGTCAGGCAGATGTCAGTTAAGTGTACACACAGTCCTGAGAAGAGGTTTAATCTTTAAGGCATCAGTAACCTTCAGATAAAGTGCTTGCTAGATCCTT